>CAUYPK010156570.1:0-101041 GCA_963574355.1 Loris lydekkerianus
GAAATACATTCACACATTTACAGCCAACTAATTTTCTTTCTTTTTTTTTATTGCTGGAGATTCATTGAGGGTACAAGATGCCAGGTTACACTGATTGCATTTGTTAGGTAAAGTCCCTCTTATAATTGTGTCTTGCCCTCAAAAGTTGTGTTACACACCAATACCCCACCCCCCCTCTCTCCGCTCTCCCCTTCCCCCACACTCCACCGTGTACTAGGTCATTAATTATCCTCATATCAAAATTAAGTACATAGGAATCATGCTTCTCCATTCTTGTGATGCTTTACTAAGAATGTGTTCCACTTCCATCCAGATTAATACAAAGGCTGTAAAGTCTCCACCGTTTTTAATGGCTGAATAGTATTCCATGGTGTACATATACCACAGTTTGTTAATCCATTCCGGGGTTGGTGGGCATTTAGGCTGTTTCCACCTCACATTTTGGCGATTGTAAATTGAGCTGCCATACACAGTCCAGTGAAAGTGTCTTTATGATAAAAGGATTTTTTTCCTTCTGGGTAGATGCCCAGTAATGGGATTGCAGGATCAAATGGAAGGTCTAGCTTGAGTTCTTTGAGGGTTCTCCATACTTCCTTCCAAAAAGGTTGTATTAGTTTGCAGTCCCACCGCCAGTGTAAAAGTGTTTCTTCCCCTCCAGCATCTGCAGTTTTGAGGTAGCCAACTAATTCTCAATGGAGATGCCAAGTACACACTTGTCCATGTTCACTGCAGCACTATTCCCAATGGTCAAGATGCGGAATCTACCTAAATATCAATCAGTGGATGGATGACTAAAGAAAATGTGGTGCATATACACAACAGAATAGTATTCAGCCATCAAAAAAAAAAAAAAAATGAAATCCTTTCATTGGCAGCAAGAGGGATGGAACTGGAGGTCATTAAGTTAAGTGAAATAAGCCAAGCACAAAAAGATGAACACCACATGTTCTCACTCATATGTGAGAGCTAAAAAATTGGATCTCATGGAGGTAGAGAATCTGTTGGTGGTTATCAGAGGCTGGAAAGGATGAGGGGAGGAGGAGAAGAAGAGAGTTTGGTATGAGCACAAAAATACAGTTAGATAGAATAAGATCTAGTTCTTGATAGTATGGTAGGGCAAATATTGTCAGTAATTTGTTGTATGGCTCAGTATTGCTAAAGGAGAGGAACTGGAATGTTCCTAACATAAAGAAGGGCTGCGGACCGGGGACGCTGGATGTCCCAGTTGCCCTGATCCAATCATTGCACATTGCACATTACAATACCACATGCACCCCCAAAGGAGACATAGGAATGGCCGACAAGCACAGGATAAGATGCTCAATGTCAGGAATTACTAGAGAAACACATATCGAAACCACAGTGGGATACTACTTCATACCCGCTGGCATGACTGTAAGCAAAAAGGAAGACAGTAAGAGTTGTCGGTGAGATGTGGAGAAATTGAAACCTTCATACATTGCTGGCCAGAATAGAAAACGGTACAGCCACTGTGGAAAACAGTGTGGTGCTTCCTCAAGAAGTTTAATGGAGAGTTACTACATTCGCCAGCAATTTCACTCCTTGTGTATATCCAGGAGAAATGAAAACGTCCCTTCCATTCAAGGGACAGAATCCACAGGGCAGGCTGGGCTGGAGGAACAAGACTGGGACAGTTATTCCTGAGCAGCCAGGAAAAGGACATTTTGTGAGTTAGGGACTTTCATGTCCCTGAAGGATCTTTTGCATCCTCTTCCTCTATGTGTGTGTGTCTGTGTGTGCCTGCTTCCCGCTGCATGCCAGTAGCTGACCAGGAACTTAATAAGCTGTGATGTATAATGATAACGTCTCCCGTATAAAACAACAACCATCTCATAGCTCAGTAACTCAGGAGGGAAAAGTCCAGGGCAAACGTTCAGCTGGAGTTTTATCCCAGGACTATTAAAAATTGATCATCCTGAGTTCCATGTCACCCCCACAACCTTGTGTCCTTCGCTGCATTAAGAGGGTAAAGCAAAGACAAGACAGGAAAGCTCTGGCAGGTGGGGGTGGGGTCCCCCCAGGGGTTCACACCACAAGGAACAGGCAGGCCCACAGCTCAGCACATCCAGCCTCCTGGCCTTGCAGACATGGCACCCGGCTATACTTCTGTCCAGCTCTTCAGCACCAAAGAAAAGGTCTCCTCCATCCCAGGGGTCTACACCCCTCAGTCCTGGGCTGCTCTGTCTCCCAATCTTGCCAGACTTTGGAGACCTGGGAGGGCCCAGCCTGCAGATGTGGTGTCTACCAACTCTGGTGAGTAAACCTTGGCTTCAGTCAGAGCTGAGTTGGAGTCCAGGCCGCATTACTCACCTACAGTGGGATTTGTTTTAATGGCACCACCACATTTGATATCAAATGTCAATCCCAGTGAGTGCCCCAGGGTGGCTGCCACACAGTCAGGGCCCCATCATGGCAGATCCCCTCTCTGTCTCCCTAAACAATTGCATTCATTGTTTATACACATGACGATCGTTCACTCAGGCTTCCCCATTCACGTTTCTTCTTGGTTGATCTACTGGCGTGAACTTTCGCCGTCAGCTTCTCATTACAATAATTATTATAATCACCACTAGTTAATGAACTCATGACTGTAATCTCCACTAATGTAATTGCTATTTGGCAGATACGAATAATTCCTTTTCTCATTAATATGACAAAAAGTAGGTGAATGCAAACCATCGCCTGTGTGGCCGGGAACCCGTCCTTCAGGTCTCCGTTGGCTTGGACTAACTCCCGCCCGTCTCCACGGACAAGCCTGTGGGCCTTCAGTCCCTACAGCCAGCGGTGGAGTCTGTAGCCTCTCCCTGGAGATTTGCAATGATCGCTCCTGCTCTGCAGCTGCACCGCTTGGGAAGCAGTCCCGAGCAGCCACGCCAACCCCAGAGGTAGGCCAGTCCTGCAAACCTTATCAACCCATCTGTGTGAGTCTGGTGAGACACCATACTCACAAGAGTTACGTGAAGCAACTTAATTATTCATAGAGGAGCCACAAGGAACAGCAGACGCCTATAATTCATGGCAAGCCAGTCCCCCAAGGCTCAGGAAAGCTGCCCAAGAAGGTGAAGTCTTGTCTGCACTGGCCCCACTTGCACCAAAGTCGAGGGATCCTGGAAGCAGTCTGCTTTGGGTTTTGTGCCCTGGGGACATATGGCTCACTGGGCCACAGCATGTAGGACATCCTATTCTTGGAGGGACAGGACCAGAGCCTGGGCTATTCCAGTCAGTCCCTCCTTATCTCAGGCGTGTGTTATATCCCTAGCACATTCTACAGTTATTCTGAGAGCCACAAGCAAGAAAAAGGGGGACAAACTAGGTCACCAAGGCCTTCGGAGAACTTGTCCTGCAATGCTGGCTGCCAAGTTTTAAGAACTTAAACGGGCCTAGGGTGATGCTGAGTGCCTTGCCAGCATTACACTCAGCGGAAAGGTCCCACTCTCATTCCCATTTTGTAGATGGGAAAACTGGGGTTAGAACGGTTGAGGGACTTGACCAAAGTTCTGCCAATAGTGAATGATGAGCCAGCCTCTGACCCCAGGCCTTTTGGACTCTAGAACCCACATTTTTCACCAATATATGGAGGCAGAAACCCTTCTCCCTCCCCCTTCCTTCTTCCTGCTCTTTCTTCATCTTCCTCCTCAGCTCTTTGCCCCCAACCCAGCATCCCCAAGGCCCTGTGGACAGGCAGCCTAAAATCAGAAATTCCACGTCACTACTTGCTAGAACAACAAGGGGCATTGGCTTCAGAGACAGTCCCACATTATGGGAGGAAGTCCAAGACCTCTGGACTCATGACCCACCCTGAAACCCCCCCCCTGGCTCCAGAGCCACAATGACACCTTGGTTTCTTCTTCACTCCTTCTAGCAGCTCCGATGTGGGACTGTCCCTGCCCTCAGCATCCTGTCACTGCAGACGTGTGAGTGATGGTGATGCTGTTCCCAGGTTTACTCCCACACAATGTGCCAAGGAGCCATGTCTGGAACTCACACGATTCTTACAGCACCCTGGGATGTAGAGCATTAAGGCCCTCAAATGGGGAAACTGAGGTCACACAGGAAGTGAGGGGCAGAACCAGGGTCCCTAATTCCCAGGCCAGTGTCTCTAATAAAATGGCAGCCCCAACCTGTGCAGCATCAGTCCAGGATGCCAGTTGTTCTGTTTTCTGTTCCAGCATGAGCCTCGCCCTGCCTGCTCTTCAGAGTGGATGGGGAGGGCAGAGCAGAGCTGCCTGGGTTCAGGCTCAGAGCCCCTGGTCTGCCAGTGACTCTGCGTGACCTCAGGCAACCTCTCCTTTGCCTCTGCAGGCCTCAGTTTTCTCATCTGTAAAACGATCTTTCACAGGACCAAGGCATTGAATTGAACTCCCACAATCTGGCTGTGCCCCTATTACCCCAGGGGTTCCAAAGCGGGACAGGGCCACACAACTGCTCAGCCGGGCAGCAGCTGCTTCACTTCTCCAGAAATGACTCCAGTTCCTCTGGCTGGAAACTGGGTCCAGGCATTTGGGCTGAATAAGCTGATTCAGAGAACTCACCATCTCCTGGGACTGCTGACCCCAGAAGCAGCAGGTAGTTCTTCCAAGGGCTTCAGAATGAGCCCCAAGTCCAACCAAAACAAATCCGTCCTACCAAGGTGACATCTGCTGGAAGGCAGCATTGAATCATGTCACATAACAGCGTTTCACTCCACTCCTATAACCTTTATTTAGCTGGAGTCAGAATCTCCCACTGGGGGGCCACTGCCTGGGCTGCGGACATGTCCTGGCAGAAGCATCCCAGCTGCATCAAGCAGACTGAGTTGTGGAGGGTGGGATGGGGGCTGACAGCACAGTGAGGGGCTCCGACACAGGCAGGGGAAGGAGCCTGAGGAGAGAGAGGGGGGGTTGAGAGGAGCAGACCTGTAGGACAACTCCATCTGCTTGGCACCCAGCATAGGTGGCCCTGAAGACATGTCCTCCTTCATCCATTCACTTTCTCACTCTATTAACAAACATTTCTTGGCCATTGATGTGCCAGGATGACGTACCAGGTGAAGGGGACACAGAGGTAGAAAGAGCTTGTCTTTGCCCTCTGAGCTCTCAGTCTGCACAAGAGACAAACTGCATCAAGAAAGGCACTAACAGGCGCCCGGAGCACCAGGAAGCCGCGTTTAACTCCCTCTGGGTCACATGGCAGAGACCAAGGCTCTGGTGCAGGGAGTTTATCTGAGAGGGGACCCCGGGGAGCACAAGTGAGGAAGTGGAGTGGCTATAACAGGAGGGGAAAGCCTGTGAAGTGTGTGTTAGGGAGCGGGACACAGGGCCGCGGCTGCTGGGCTCAGCGCTGCTGAGGACCCTCTGAGAACCTGAGAGGCATGGGGACACCTCAGAGCCACGCTTCTAGAGGATGTGTGATCATTGACCCCTGCCCCTCGAGGCATCATTTCCTCCTGTCCCTGCACTTCCAGGAAGAGTGTGGATGTAGGGGATGTAGGGAGGGAAGGAATTGGTCCCGGGGCCATGGTGAGAGGAAAGGATTTGCCCTTGCATTGCACAGAGGAAATCTCAGCATGTATTCAGAGCCTCCCTGGGTGGTGGAGCTGGGTAAGCTAACACAGTAGGAGAGAGAGAGCAGATGTGGACATGGACTGGCTCGCAGGGATTGGGGGGGGGGGGGGGGAGTCCGGAGGGTGGAAGATCCCTGGGGAATCCATCCTGCTCCTGGGACGGCTGAGCCTGTGGAGATGTGCTCTCCAATATGACCACATCCTGGCCTCTATGGTCCAGACAGGGAGAGCTTAGGCCATTTGGGGGGAAGCATGGGGAGCTGGTGCCGGGACAGGGGGCTTGAGGAGGGCCCAGGCCTGAAGCAGCACTGGAAGCTTAGGGCAGTGGGTGTGGACTGCAGGAAGGTCAGAGGAAGGACAGTCATCCTGAGGCCAGCCTTGGCATACAACTTGGTCAACCCCCCCCCCCCAACATCTCAGGACCAGAGCGGTAGAAGTAAATAGCCACTTTGGTTCTTTGCTGGGCTTATCAGGACACAGGTGGTGCAAAAAGGACCAGCAGCACATGCCATGGTCCTGGGGCAGGACATCACTGGCCCCCATCTCCCCTCCTGCCTTTGGTCCTGGGAGAAGTGAATAGGTTGGAAAATCTCCCACTGGGAGTTAGGAGCTGACTCTCAAACCAGTTCTGCAGCTCACTTGCTGTGTGACCTTGTACAAGTCACTGCCCTCCCCACTGGGCCTCCGTTTCCACATCTACCCATCAGGACAATGATAAGACTTATTCAGCCAGTCTCACAGGGGTTCCCATGAGAGCCACATAAAATGCACGTAATCAGGGTCTCTGTGGATGGAGAGTCCGTCGGAGGATGGTTCAAGCAGTGTAGAGGAAGGCAGCCATTTTTCACAAATTCTCTTGCTCAGTTTTCCCATCTGTAAAGTCTGTGGGCTGCAAGCCGAGCTGAGCCCTGTGACATTTCACCATTTTGCAAGGCTCTCTCAGAGGACGTGGTTAGGTCAGAGGCACCAGGATTCCTCAACATGAAACCTCATTCTCGTCTCCACATGAGGAGGCAGGAGCCAGATGGTTCTCCAGATGGATCCAAAAGAGGCAGAGGTGAGGAGAGAGGCTGGGGTGACAGGAGCAAGTGGGGACCTGGATCTTTGAAGGAGCCTGATGGAGAGGAGGAGCTCAGAGTGGACCAGAGGCCAGAAGAAGGGCCAGGGAGGAGAAAGGAACCCGGGACTCAGTGAGGGACCAGAATCTGGGGCAGGGCCACAGGCCCAGGGAGGGGACTCTGCCCTCAGCCCTCCCCAGAGACTGCATCAGGGGAATAAACAGAGCCTGAGAGAGCCACATATTCACTTTGAAATGAGCAAACACTGGCATTTCGGGGCGAGCTCTTTCTTCCCACTCCAGGGAGAGAATAGGAGGTGGGCTGAGATGAGTTTCCTTTTACTTGAGGAGGGATTCTCAGCTCCTGGCTCCTGCAGACTGAGGCCACCCTCCCCTCATGAGAATTGGCAGATGGGGATGACCCAGCAGTGTTTAATGCAGACCAACTGCGCGCTGTCCCAGAGCCTGGAGAATCTATTGGGGGGGGGGGGGGGTGACTGGGGGGGGGGGACAGGGCAGGGATGGCCAGAGCAGGGTTTTGGAGGGCGACCTGGGTCAGGGTGGAAAGCAGCTTCCAGCAGCTGACATGGCTCAGACCCAGGCCGGCAGCTATTCCTGAGTTTACCTGAGCACTGGCTTTGGAGTCAGACCAACACAGGTTCTACCAAGATTGATTCTTCCTAGCCATGTGCGGTTCCCTTCCCTAGTGATGTCAGACACTCTCTCCCCACAGTTTTCTGAGCCTCACTTTCTCAGCTGCAAATGGGCTTGGTAAAACCCACCTCTCAGAGCTCTATGAAGGTTAGGGACAACACAGAGCACCCCCTGCTGTGATCACCAGGACCAGCCAGGGATAGCCCAGGCCTCTCAGACTGAAGTCAGCATAAAGCCCTGGGACTCAGGAAGCAGATGCTTAGGCCAGTGGCCTGGACACCCTGAGCAACGTTACCCCATTGTTATAGAGGGGACCTGAACCCGTTGCTGCCCTAAGAATGGGCTCCTAGGAAGCACCTAATTCCAGCTCCTCACTGAACAGACCAGGAGACTGAGCCCCAGAGAGGGCAGATGTTTGTTCAAGGCCACGCAGCATGATGGTGGCCGAGCCAGCATTGGAACCTGGCCTCATAGTATCAAGCTTTCAATGTATTCAATGACTAAAAATGATGTGTTTAAGAGTATGGGCTTTGCAGCCAGACAGACCTGAGTTCAACTCCCGTATCTGTGACGTTTATTTATTCAACAAATACTCGCTGGGTTCCTGGCATGGGCCAGGAACTGTGCTCCTGTGCTCAGGACAAGATCCATGTGGCCCTGGTTCCTCACTGCCCACAGTCTGGTGGGCGGGCAGTGGACAAATGCCCAGTGAATAAACAAGCTGATACCCACTGTGGGACAGCACTGAGGGACAGATGGAACAGTCATTGAAGGGATGGGAATAGTGGGGTCAGTAGGGCCCCTTCAGGGCACTCAGGGAGGGGCTCTGAAGAAAGGGACACCTGAGCTGAGACCTGGACACCAGGAAGGAGTCTGCTGTGTGGGCCTGGAAAAGGATGTCCAGGCAGAGTTCAGAGTAATGGGAGAGACGAGGCTGGAGTGTGCAACACAGCCTGCAGGAGGGACACGGCCAGAGAGGGTGGAGCCAGGCCAGGTTCCCCTGGGAGGCCATGGCCAGGAGTGAGGCTCTCACACCCAGGGTAACAGAACTGGGTCTGGACACAGGCACTGGGGGTCCAGCCTGGTTTTTCAGAGCTTCACTCTGGTTGCTGCTACGCATGTGACACTTGATGGCTCTCTGACTTGGGTGAGTTACTTAAGCTCTCCTAGCCTCAGTCTCCTCATCTGTAAAGTGGGGTGATCATCATGCCTACCCCACAGGTGTGAGTGGAGGCTGACAAGTGACAATCCACAGACAGCAACGTGCCCAGTCACGTAAGCTCTGAGTGAAGCTTTGCTTTCTCACATCCCCACATCCAGAGCCCTCATCCTCCACCAGGCCGTGGCCTGGCATGAACCTGTTGATTCTGCCTGTGTCTCGAGGCCATGACTTCCACCCTCAGCCACAGGGACGTCCAGGCCAAAATTCATTAAGCACCTGCCCATCAGAGGTCAGCAGGGAAGTGGTCAGCAGAGCCCAGGGACAGAAACAAGGGCCTTGCAGGTGGCCTTAACATCCATCAAAGTCACAGCTCCATCTCCTGGGTGCCTGGGATATATAATGTGTCCCAATCAGGGGCCAGCAGAGAGGTCATGAGTGTAATAATTGCTTTGGCTGGCTCCCACAACCAGATTCATTATGGCGTAAAGAAACAATTTAGCTCCTGGCGGTAACAAGCAGCCAGCCCGTCTGTGCTTGCAGAAATCCTAGTTTCTGGGGCCAGAGTGAGTGGAGGCCTCTATCCACACCTGCTTGGCCCAAGGCTTCAGGCAAAGCCCACCTGGACCATTCATTTTCCTGTGCTCCAGGCCATCTCATCCGAGAAACCACCACCTCCACATATGGCACAGCAATTGTAACCAATGCCCAGGCCACATGTCATACATCTGGTGTATTGAGGGGATTCTCGGGCTTTTGGCCCCACCCAGACAGTCCACAGGGCAGAGCAGTGAAAGGTTCAGGCTGTGGCATCAGCCTGGGCAAAGGTTCAAGTCCCGGCTCTGTGGTATAGTGGCCAAGTGACCCTGGGTGAGTGAACTCCCCTCCCAGATCCTGCATTTCCCACTATGACCCCTACTATAAAGGAAAGGAACATGACCCCTACTATATGAAAGGAACATGACCCCTACTAAATGAAAGGAACATGACCCCTACTATAAAGCGTTGCTGTATGAATTGGGTAAGAGAGAAGGTGTAAGGCATCAGCACAGTAACAGGTACTAAACAGAGGGGACAATCACTACTTTTATTACCCAGGGGCTTGAGTAGTATGTATAAGATGACCCTTACTGAGGGCCAATTGTGTCACCAGGGACTGTGCTAGCTCTTTTTAAACATTTTATCACTAGACCTCACAAAAGATCTTGCAAATAGATACTGTTAGGGTGCCTATGAGTGGTAGGGACTCTGCAAGCTCACCTTGCTGGGGGACTGGAGCTGGGGAGGGACACATGGTGGCTCTTATCTTGACTTTCCACCCTCCTTCCACCAAATTCTGTAAGGCTTACCCCAGGAAAACAGGAAGATACTTCCACAGAGTGTCTGTTCTCACTGGCCCCAGGCCCTCTCCTCTCAAGCTCTCATGCCTACCACTCCACCTATGACCTCCACATCACCTCTGACCTCCACTCCATCTATGGCCTCCATGTCACCTGTGACCTTCAGTCTGCTCATGACTTCCATGTCACCTATGGCCTCTACTCACCTGTGACCTTCACTTCACCTGTGACCTCTGCTTTACCTGTGATGTCCACTCCACCTATAACCTCCATGTCACCTATGACCTCCACTTCACCCATGACCTTCATGTCACCTATGGCCTCCACCATTCTTGAATGCAGCATCAATCCCCAGACCTCATCAGACTTGGCACAGTAGTTCCTTTGACGCTGCACTGCTGGCCATGCCCTTTCCCAAAGCCCTTCATTGGCCTCTGGCCAGCCTTTCTCCATCTGATCTTACATCGAGGATCAGTCTTTATTCCTCTGCTTTGCTCTGCAAAATCATGACCTTGGGAATTTCATCCAGTCTTGTGGTTTAAAAACCATCCAGAGGGTGAGAGCAAGATGGCAGCTGAGTAACAGCTTTCCTGCAACTGGGCACTGTGAGTCTGGGGAGATAAGACTCCAGGCATCTCTGGCTGGTGGGATCCATCCATAATCATCCCTTTGAGGATACAGGGAGTCAGCAAGAGACTTCTGGACCCCAAGAGGAGGACAAAAACAATGGAAAACTGGCAAGTGGTTGCATGTGTTCCATCAGTCTAATCCCGCCGGCAGCTGTAAGTACAACAGCAGTAAGACTGCAACCGGAAAGGCCTTACCTGTGATCTGTTTTGGTGTTTTTGGACTTGGCACTCAGTTGAACAGCCTTGGGGAGAGCTTGAGCAGGAGTGTGGAGAACGTTGGGCATTGTCTAGGGCCCTAGACTGAGCCACTGAGCCGGACGGAGCTAATAGTGTTCAGTTGTGGGCTGCAGGGAACCATTGTGAGAGAACTGCCCCAGCAAGTTCCACCCTCAGGGTCGCAGAGCAAGGATCGGGCAGGAGCTAGTAACCTAGTGACTGAGCAGCCTAAAGGCAGGCACTGAGCTGCCTTACAGCCTTAACCCTCAGGGGCAGAGTGAGACTGGTTTGGGCACAGTGAGTAAGTGGATAGCCACTTCAGCAATGATCCCAGCGACAAACACTTTCCTGGGAAAGCTTCTGCTTAGCCAAGTTTAGGAGTTTAAAGTGCCTTTTAAGAGGGCTGAAGAGAGAATAAGGGTCTCCACCCTGTGGGGTTTGAGAAATCAGCGGAGGTCTCCAGTCGTATCAGCATTGTGCTTAACATCCCATACCCCAGAAGACCACCTGTTGCACAGAAAATATTCAACAAGATATGTATACTGCTTTGTTTTCAGTTGTTTTTTGTTTGTTTGTTGTTTATTTTGTTGTTCTTATTTGGGTTTTTTTTTTTTTTTTTTTTGCTTTTTCTTTTCTATTTATTTATTTATTTATTTATTTTTATTATTCTCATCAAACTGTTCAATGTAGCCTTCATGACATTTTCTTAGTTATTGTACATAGACATTCGTATTCTGCCATTAGTAAGTTTCGCCTGTACCCATTCTAAGATGCACCGGAGGTGTGCTCCTACCCATTACTCTCCTTCCACCCTAACCTCCCCCTCCCTTCCCATCCCTTGGCCTTTTCCCCATATTCTTGTTCTATAGTTAGGTTATAGCCTTCATGTGAAAGCTATAATTTAGCTTCATAGTAGGGCTGAGTACATTGGATACTTTGTCTTCCATTCCTGAGATACTTTGCTAAGAAGAATATGTTCCAGTTCCATCCATGTAAACATGAAAGAGGTAAAGTCTCCATCTTTTTTTAAGGCTGCATAATATTCCATGGTATACAAGTACCACAATTTGCTAGTCCATTCGTGGGTCGAAGGACACTTGGGCTTCTTCCATGACTTAGCAATTATGAATTGGGCTGCAATAAACATTCTGGTACAGATGTCTTTGTTATATTGTGACTTTTGGTCTTCTGGGTATAAACCTAGTAAAGGGATTGTAGGATCGAATGGCAGGTCTATTTTTAGGTCTCTAAGTATTGGAGATGGCATTTTGAGAACAAGTTCTATATTGGGATAAGCAGCACCTGGTACATATATCATGAGATCGATTTCATCAATGTCAGGAGACTTCTTCAAGTCCAGGCTTTTGAGTAGGTAGACCAGGTAGCTGCCCATGTATCCTGCTTTAGGGAACCCTGGAAAAATCCCCTATGTAAAATATACTCCCCACTGATGCTTGAGGGGGCCATGACTGGTCATTTTTTCATGCAAATGTTTTTGCTCTTTCCTTGGAGTCCTTTTAAAAATAAGATACTATAGTCTCACTAAGGTGTAAAACATGAAGTCACTAACTTCAACCTGAGTTTATCAATTGCTTTCTCTCTATTAGAAAAAGCAATGGATGTCACACACGGTTTGGGTGGGTGGGTGTTTTTGATTCATTTGGAAGGGAAGAACTCATCCTTGGTAAACATGATAATATTTATCAGTAAAGAGCCTTCAACAACTAGATTGCATATTCAAATCAAATCTTAATAAGGAAATCTCCCATATTCTGGAAAAGAGTGACTAATATACAACACATTGAATGTGCCTTCGCCTTGTGTAGACAGCACACATAATTTGAGCACTATTCACCTGCAAATCCTGCTATTTAAGCTAAATTATCCCTCAAGTCCACTCTGGGTAGAGTTGGTTGAAGGATCTTCTCAGATTTGACTTGGAGTTCATTTCTGGGAAAAGGAAATTTTCGAAGACGCAGACCTGCTTAGTAACGGGAGGTTTGACTTGCTTAAGTAGCCAAGAGAGTTTTTGAGGGCAGCCGGGTCTCATTCATCAGAGCCTGGCTAAAGATGGTGTCTGGACCATAATGGAAGGATAATCAGTGTTGTTTGCAAAAATGAATGGCTTTCATACTGAGTGTTAGTTGAACAAGTTAAATTCCGTTTGTTCTTGGAGTTAATCCTTATTTCAGGCAAACAAATGTCATTGATATCCCAACATCAAAAAATTCAGATGTGACCTTTTGGGGGCAGGACATAATTATAAGAGGGACTTTACCTAGCAAATGCAATCAATGTAACCTGGTACTTGGTACCCTCAATGAATCCCTAACACTAAAAGAAAAAATTCAGATGTAGTTTTAACTTTTAGACCCCTGATTAGAGACTATGCATTATGTGCTAAGTGTGCTGACTCTCTGGGATCTGTCTGCTTTAAAATGTAGAAAATATCTACTATGAGCAGGGCCTGCCCCTAATGTTTTCTAGCCCAGGACTAGAAATAGGAATGGAGTAGGAATGGAGGCCCACACATCACATATCTAAATAGGTAAATCGGTGAACCAAGCTAACAAAGTGTTGAATAAAATATGGATGTGTTAATCTCCCACCTTAATAATCCTTTGTAACCACTTGCAAGACTTGATTCAAATTTAGCATTCTTAGACTCTCAGAGTTTTGTGCTGAAATGTGGAGGCTGGGGAGAGATGTCGCATGCCCATAGTCCCCACCTGGAAGATCCTCCTTACACAAGCAAGGACATCCCAGATGGCACATGCAAGTTCCCACCCTTTCCTAACCTCACTAATGGACTGTCAGGCCCAGGGCTAACGCATACTGGCCACGTTGCCTGGTGCTGTCACTCTTGCAAGGGGACAGGCCCACACTGATTCTCAAAGTGGGCTGAGGACATTTGTGCAGGTCATTCTGAGATCTCGAGCACACTGAGAGGTCTAAATCATTGCTTCTGGATCTTCAACATGCATATAATCCACCTGGAAATCTTACTAATGTGCTGCAGGTCTGGGTAGGGCTGAGAGCCCACAGTTTCAACTATCTCCCAGGTGATACTGATGCTGCTGGTTCACGGACCACACTTATGGTAGCAAGCATCGAAAAGGAAAGGGCTCTAGCTGGGTGTGTCCTCTTGGCACTCTGACACTTTACCCCCTGGGAACCAGCAAGGACAGATATAAGGGGCGTCCTTTAAACTGCGAGGCTCAGGGCAGAGGCCTTTTATCCCAGCCTAAGGGTGGTGTTGCCCCTTCTTTGCCCATTGCATTGATGTGCTGTTTCCACACTGCTGAGCCCTGGTCCTCTCCTCACACTCTGCACCACCACCCTTTGATCTCCCACCCACTCTCCCCAAGTCAAGTTTCTCTTGGCTCCCTTCTCAGCTGCCTTCCTACTCCTTCCCCCGCTTTTCTCTTACGCCACAAAACAAATGTAAAATAACATTTCAGAAATATTAAAAACAAATGTTGATGAAAGCATGTTTTTGTTTTCTTGGAACATCACCCCACAGTAACAACAATCACAGACCCAGCCTCTCCAGTGCCTAGTGATCGTCTGTGAACAAAATCATATCTGCTCACCCATGACCTGAAATCAGGATCTTTAAACATAAATGTTTGCCAGATTAGAGCAGACTGGGTTTTTCTTCCATATTTTTTTATTTTGACAAGGCTAAGTAAGCTGCTATCTCATCATCTAATGGAATCAAATAGGCTGCTAAAAATAACCCCTGCAAGCGTTTATTACAAACGGGAAACACCTTTCCTCCTCCTCCCATTTCTATGATGGAGCTTAATCCTTCAACTTGTGTTCAAGCATTTGCACTGGTATTGAGTTCTTTTCTTCTTCCCAAAGCTGTTTTTCACTATTTGCCTGAGTTATTTGAACAGGTGGCTCTTCACAACCTATGCTAATACAAGGCTTTTGTCTGCTTTCAGATTGCACAGGGAGCCGGCTAAGGGAGAAAAGCGTCTTTTTTGTTAAACTATTCACACCTGTTTTGATAACCACCCAGTGTTAAACTAAAATACCAGGTCAGAGAGGTCTTCCTCTCTAAATGAGCACACGCTCAGTGAGGTAGAGGCAAGACATTTTCTTTTTTTCCTGGGCACAGGACCAGCAGCCTACGAGCTGGGGCTGTGCACGCCGTCTGGAAGCGCGTGCCCATTAATGATCCCTGCTGGGAAGGTCTGGGGGGCGCCTCGCTGGGCTTGGTTAATAGCGGGGTACAGGTGAGCGCACGAGGCCTCCGGGGGCCTCGTCAGACCCCCGTCGCAGGCCTACGCCCCACTCCCCAGGGTCTTTGTCCGGGGCCGCTTCCCGCAGGCGCAGCAGGCCGGGCCAGGGCGGGCAGCGGGCGCGCGCTCCGGGCTGCGCTTGGCGCGCGATCACAGGCGGGCGCCTCCAGACGCCCGGCGCGCGCGCTGTCTGGCCGCGGATCACAGGCGCCCGCCCTCCGCCGGGGCGCGCCCGGGGGCCGCCTGCTCCCTGGAACTGGATCACAGGCTGCGCCTCCGCGCCCTGAGGGCAGGGAGGGCGCGCGGCCCCCGCCCCTGGGGAGTGGATCCCTGGCTCGTTCCCACGGGGAGGTCCGCGGCTGCGCGCGGGCTTCTCCCCGCCGTCCCGCGGCGGAGTCCTGCACCAGTGGGAAGGGGGCGTGGAGGGGAGAGGGAAGTCCTTCCCCCGCCCTCGTGGGAAACGGAGGCCATTGCTGAGGGGACGCACTGGGTCGCCGCCAGGTAGTAGCCACCCGAAGATAAACTCCTGACCCGGGACGCACTGAGGATGGATTTTTTCTTTGGCGGGAGGGGTGGGGTATCTGCACCCTATTAGTTCACTGGGCCCAAGAAAACAATTAAAGCGCGCTTGAAGTAGGCAAGGCAGGCTGGGGTATAATTGAAAGGGATTTGGTCTAGCACACAAAAGCGACCGTGATGACGCCGACTTCTCCCCTGGCCCACCACTTCCCCCCTGCACTCTCTTCGCGGCCTAATAAGCGCCCGCCCTGGTGGGACCCACAGACGCAGAGGCCAGCCCCGCGCGCGCAACTCCAGGTAACCGCCTGGGACTCTGGCGCTGTGAGGAAAGGGAGCTCTGTCACCTATCCATGGGCCAGGCGGTATTCTTGCCATGCTTGGCCAGCCCCTTCTCGGGTCCACAGGAGGCCACAGGAAAGCTGGCAGCGGTTCCCATCCACTGGGCAAAGAACTGGGGGAAATCGTCTTCATAAATTTGCTCACCACGCCTTTTGTGTAACTAAACTAAACGGGATGTCTAGAAAACATAGTGTTAGTTTTCAAATTTATGTAGGAGACAAAATTATAAAATACAATTTCAAAAAGTAGATTTATAGAAAATATGAAATTTTATATAAAATAAAATTCACTAATTTTGAACGTTCATGTTGGTAAGTCAGGAAGTACACGATTATGTGACCACTACCATATTCAAGATAACCAACATGTCCATCATTACCAAAAGTTCCCTTGTTCCCCTTTGCAGTCAATCCACTTCTTGTACCTCCGGCCCTTGGTGACCGCTGTTCAGGTTTCTATCCCTATGGTGTTGCTTTTCCCAGAATTTTATATTAATGGAATTATGCAATTTGTAGCCTTTTGAGTCTGGCTTCTCTCATTTAGCAAAGAGCTTTTGAAGTGCGTTGATTTTGTTGCATTATCAGTAGTTGGTTGCATTTTATGACAGAGTGATAATCCACTAGGTGGATGTATCACAAAACATTCATCCAGTCAGCAGGTAGTGGACATTTGGGGCTGAAGATAGGTCTGCATCCTAACCCCCAGCGTCTGTGAGTATGACCTTAAGTAGCAAAGGTGTGAATGTTAAAGGATCTTAAAAGAGGAGCTTAACCTGGATCATCTGTGTAGATCCTAAATGTCATTACATGTATCTTTGTAACATAGAGGCAGAGGGAGGTTAGAGACAGAGGCAGGGAAGAGCAGTGATGTGAAGATGGAGCAAAGAAAGAGATGTGGCCACAAGCCAAGGAATGCCAACAACGACCAGAAGATGCAGGAGGCCAAGGAATGCCAACAACCACCAGAAGACGGAGGAGGCAAGAAATGATTTTTCTCTAGAGCCTCCAGGGAGAGCAAGGCCCTATCTATACATTACCTTCCAACTTCTGGTTTCTAGATCTGTAGAATAAATGTCTGGTTGTTTTTGTGTTGTTGTTGTTGTTGTTTTTTAAGCAGTTAATGAGAACTCTGGTTTCTTCACATTCTCACTAACTCTTACTATTGTCAATATTTAATTTTAGCCTCTTGCTCCTTTTCTCTCTCCCCTGCCAACTTCCCTTCTCTCACTCCCTGCTCTCTGTTCTGTTCTCTCTCTCTTTCTCTAATATAAAATAAACTTACACTTTTATATTTTAAAAGAAAATTTAATTTTAGCTATTCTAATGGCTGTGTAGTGGTTTGTTTTTAATGTGCATTTTCCTAATGGCTAGTGATGTTGAAGATCTTGCAAGTGCTTATTTGCCATGTTTAGTGGAAGAAAGGTCTGTTCAAATCTTTGTTTAATTTTTATTGAATTGAATTTTTATTGATAATTTCTATGCTTTTAATGTACACTATCATGACAACTATACAGATTCAATTTTATTTATTGAGAATGAACTATGTTAAGAATAAAATAAAGCATCTTTTGGTTTATACTTTATTGTGAAACAACATACTGAGTAGATGATTAGTGAACTCTATCTCACATCTCTCTATCACGTATTAACATTTGGAACAATGGGACTGAGTCAGAACTTCATATCAGCTGCAACATCAAGTCTATTCACTTTTTTTGTTTTTGTTGGAGTGTAGAGGGTGTTGTAGCAAAGGGAAGGAGATCACAAACTGCATGTTTTGCAATATTTGGAAACCCTTACAATGGGCCACTCCAAAAATCATTAATTATTTCATCTTGGATAGCTTACCTTCCAGTTTTTCAGGATCGGGAGGCTGAAATTATTCATTTTCATTCTGAACTGTTCAGCTCTGTGCTTGTTCAGAGCAATAAGATTGCCTTTTTATTTAAATTATCATCTTTCAGATACTTGCATATGGAAAGTTAAGTAGAATAAATCTTTTAATATGTAACGAACCTTGAATAGTCCCCCAAATATGTGCTGAGATTATAGGACTCCAAAGAGGCTGATGGTTATCTAATAGGCAGAGTATGACAATGAATTGCCAAGTTTTGCTTGCATAGCTACAGGCACCGTACATTAACATATCAGGTGACCTTGCTTAATACTTCCTGGCCGCCTCAGGTTTACTGTACTATTTTTAAAAGGGATATTATTATATCTTAACAATAAGCTCTGTTATTTACTACTGGTCTGTCATATATATTTTTATTTAATTGTTTTTTTATTTCAAATTAATATGAGAGTACTAATGTCTAGGATACATTGTTTTTAATTCTAAGGTAAAGTTGAAGTTGTAGTTAAGCCCTTCACCCAGGGGGCATCCTGAGCACTCTCCAATTGTGCACATAGGCGAGATCCCCCCAATCACCCTTCCTCCTCCTGCCAATTGCCCTCCTTCCTCTCTCCTCCCTCGCCCTTTGCCCTTGCTAGACTATATTTGTGTTTTACCTTTCATGTGGATGTGTAGTTGTTTGTATATTGGTTTCATATTAGTATTGAGTACATTGGATATTTATTTTTTCATTCCTCCAATACTCTACTAAGAAGAATGTATTTCAGCTCCATCTAGGTAAATGCAAAAGATGTGAAGTCTCCATCTTTTTTAATGGCTAACTAGTATTCCATGGTGTGTGTGTATACTACAATTTGTTAATCTATTCATTTTATATATATATATATATATATATATATATAACAAATTGATATATTTATATATATATATCATATCAAATTGATATGTGATTATATATATCACATTGTGTTAATCTACTCATGTGTTGATGGGCTTTTGGGTTGCTTCCACAACTTGGCAATTGAGTTGAGCTGCAATAAACATTCAATATATATTTTTAAAATCACATTTTGGAAGAAGATAGAATCATCTCTGACTATCAGCAGGAAAATTTACTCTAGGACCCATCTCAGATACCAAAATCCTCAGATGCTGACATCCCTTATATATTAATAAAAGGACATAGTATTTATGTATAATGTATGCATATACTCATATACCTTAAATCACCTCTAGATTACTTATAACAGCTACTACAACGTAAATGCTGTATAAATAATTGTTATACTATATTTTTTGTGTTTTTACTATTGTATTATTATTTTTAAGTTTTAAAAATATTTTCAATCTGAGGTTGGTTGAATTTGCGGATGTGGAACCCATAGAAACAGAGGACCAATGATATATCCTTGCATAGAACTTTAAAAAATAATTGCCTGTTAAGGTCATGAACAGAGAAACTCTGTACCTAGCAGATTCACATTCTTTGGGAACATTAAAATACTCACTGTTCACCAAAAAATTGGAAAATTTTCAGACAAGATGAATTTAAGGGCATTTCAGTTTTACAATTCAGTTTTGTTATAACAGAAAACTCCATGCGTATAACATTTTAGTTAGGGGAGAGACTAAGAGAAAAGAGAAGGAAACATAGAAGTGGAAATAAAGACAGAGAGCAATGTGTAGAAGAGATGAGTAAATAAAGTGATAGAGTTGCCCTTTCAAAAAAAAAGAAGACAGAGCAAATAGAGACAAAAACAAAATGATGTTGCTTTATGATTCTCTCTCTCTCTCTCTCTCTCTCTCTCTCGTGTGTGTGTGTGTGTTAGAATTTTAAGGTGTTCACAAATTCCTGGCCCCTGGTACCCACACATTTTTGACTAGTTACTCAATTATATACCAACCCTGGTGTTTCTGTAAAAAAAAAAAAAAATGCAGATACATTAATAATTAAGGACTAAAATCAGTTGATCTTAACATAGGAAGACTAACTATGAGCCCAACCTCTGGGTCTAGAAGTCAGAAAGGGGGAAGCCAGAGAAATTGCAAGCATGAGACAGAGTAGAGGTGAAGGAGATAGTGCGAGCCCTGTGGTGTGGAATGCAGGTGGCTTCAAGAGGCTAAGGGCAGCTTCCCTAGGAGCCAGCAAAAAACAGGGACCTCAGTCCTACCACAGCATGAACTGTATTCTGCCAATAATCTGAAAGTGCTTGGAGACGGATTCTTCCCTAGAGCTTCCTGTGATCTTCTCCACAACCTCTCTAAGACATCAGACAACCCAGCAGTAAGGATCATTCTACAAAATACCTCATTAGTATTTCTCAAAACTTTCAAAGTAATCAAAAACATGGATAATCAGAGAAACTGTCATTGACCAGAGAAGGTTAGGAAAACATGATGAATAAATTTAATGTGATATCCTGGATGGATCCTGAAAAACAAAAGGGGAAGTAGGAAAAAAACTGTTAAAATCCAAATGAACATTGGAGTTTAGTTAATAGCACTAACAGGCTACAAGTATTAATACTTTGGTTGTAACAACGGTACTATAGTAAAGTAAGAGGTTAAAGATGAAGGTAACTGCATCATGCAACATTTCTGTAAATCCAAAACTATTCTAAAATCAAAGGTTTATTAAAAATAAATAAATAAATAAATAAACTGGGCTCAGTTCCCGTAGCACTGTGGTTTTGGCACTGGCCACAAACACCAAGGCTGGTGGGTTCAAACCCAGCCCAGGCCAGCTAAACAATGACAACTGTAACAAAAAAGTAGCTGGGTGTTACGGTGGGTGCCTGTGGTCCCACCTACTCGGAAAGCTGAGGCAGGAGACTTGGGCCCAGGAGTTTGAGGTTGCTGCTAGCTGTGACACCATGGCACTCTACCAAGGGCAACACAGTGAGACTCTATATCCAAAAATAATAATAATAATAATTAATTAATAAATAGAACTAGTCATGAAAGTGGAAAAGTTTATTGTGTAGAGTCTAAGACTATGAGAGGTTATAGCTGCCAGGAAAAAAAAATCAGGCAATGGTTAATTAAATTTTAACATTAATTAGATATAAAATAAAGACTAATTAGATATCAATTTATTGCAACCGCATAAATGATCACGTGAGACACAGATTGACAGTACATGCTGTAAGAGGTGAGGCTAACCATAGGTGCAGGATAGCACTGAGCACTTCTCGCAGAGTCCTTTTATTGAGAAGATACATAATAGGCGGAAAGATTACTAAGCAAAGACATGCAGGGGCTGCGTGCTCAGGGAAGTGATCTCATAGGTGCCAACAGAGTATGTACTCAAGGAAATGATCTTCAAGGGTGGTAAGGAAATGATCTTCAAAATACTAAATGCAATTTTTCTTCACTAATCCTTTAAGGAACTGTCATAAAATGCTTCATGTTTAACAATAGCCTTGCTACTACAGGACTGAACTTTGCTCCTCCAGGATTACTGAGTTACTTGGTGGCTTGCCTTCCAAGTCACAAGAGACTTCCAGGCTTGCCAGGAGAATGTCTTGTTCTCAGTAATTCCTCAGATGAGTTATGATATTGGTGGCTGTTGTAGTAAGCATGATGTTTAATCCTTTGTATAAAATGAAGACTATTTTTATTGTCTCATTATTAAAAGCTCCATCTTTAATAAAATAATACTGTTTATTTTACAGAAATTACTTAAATTTATCAATAAATCTTACCAACATGCATTACCCAATGTCTGGACTTCATTGTCATCTTTATTCTTTATCCTGGAGTTATTTTCTTATCAAGTACTTTGTTTATATTATTTTATTGAGAATACAGGAAGAGTGTCATGAACTGAATATTTGTATCCCTCAGAGGTTGTATGTTGAAAATCTAAACCTCATTATGATTGAGGTTGAGCAGTGATTAGAGTTCTATGAGATCATGAGGGTGTTTTCACAGTAGGATTAGTGCACTTATAAGAATAGAGCAAAGAATGGTCTTGCTTTCTCTGTCTCTTTCCTGTCATATGAGGACACATTAAAAAACAACAAAAACAAACAAACAAACAAACAAAAAAACAGCTGTCTACAAGCCAGGAAAAGGACCCTCACCAGGAACCAAATCAGCTAGCTCCTTGATCTTGGACTTCTTAACTTCCAGAACCACATCAAATAGATGCCTGTTGTTTAAGCCATCCAGTCTATGGTATTTTGTTATTGCGCCCCCATTATTACCCCCATCACCACCATCACATCACTGTTCATGATAGTTTAGCTGGGTATGGAATTCTTAAAAGGCAGTCATTGGCTTTAATCATTTAGAAGATACTACTTCATTTTCTCCTGGTATCATTCTTCTCAATAAATCGACTTTAAGTTTGTTTTTTCTTTGTAGGTTATATATCTTTTCTTCATGATAGCTTTTATTGTTTTGTATTTTTAATTTTTATTTTTAGAGACAGATTTTTGCTTTGTCACTCAGGCTGGAATGCAGTGGTCCAATCATAGCTCACTGCAGCCTCAAACTTCTGGGGATGAGTAATCCTTCTGCCTCAGTCTCCGGAGTAGCAAGGACCATAGGTGTGTATCATCATGCCCAGCTAATTTTAAAATGTTTTGTAGAGATAGGGTCTCATTGTGTTTCCCAGGCTGGTCTTCAACTCCTAGCCTCAAGTGATCCTCCCACCTTGGCCTCCCAAAGTGCTAGGAGTACAGGCATGAGCCATGTTCAGCTCATGATAGCTTTTTTAATTCTTAGATTTGATGAAATATCATTATTTTATACTATAACATTTTAAAATGTAGATTCATCTTTATTTGACCATGCTTAACATTATGCTTCTTAAGTCTGGGAAGACATATCTTTCCTCAATGGTGGGAAATTTTCAACCATTGTTCTTTTGAATATTGACACTATGCCTTCATAGAGAGAATTCTCTGCTTCTCTCCCTCCTATTACTCCCATATGGAAGCAGCTCAATCTATCTCGCAAGTGTTTTCAGTACATTTTCACAGTTTTTATCTCCTTATCTCTGGGCTAAATTCTGCCTGAATTCCTCTTTCAATTTGTTGATTTAATCCAATGTAAAGCTTAATACAATTTTTTTTTTTTTTTTTGCAGTTTTTGGCTGGGGCTGGGTTTGAACCCGCCACCTCCCGCATATGGAGTAGGCGCCCTACTCCTTTGATCCACAGGCGCCACCCTTAATACCATTTTTTATTACATTAAACTTTTTTTCCAAGATTTCTGTTATTTTTCATATACTCTTTTTTGTTTTACTCCTGCCTGCCTTTGCTTCTTGATTTCACATTAAAAAAAAAAAATAAGTTAAATAAGTAATGTTCCTTTCTTTATTTCCTTGATAAACTTAAGTATACCAATTAACAACTTATTTTTAGATAGCACCACACTTCTCTTTTTGTCTAGAGTGAATCCCTCTCCCAATTACTGAGGCATTTGTTTTTTTTTTTTTTGAAACAGAGTCTCATTTTGTCACCCTTGGTAAAGTGCCATGGCATCATAGCCAACAGCAACCTCAAACTATTGGGCTCAAGTGATCTTCTTGCTTCACCCTCCCAATTAGCTGGGACTACAGGTACCCACCACAACACCTGGCTACTTTTAGAGATTGGGTCTGTCTCTTACTCAGGCTGGTCTCGAATTCCTGAGCTTAGGCAATCCACCCACCTTAGCCTCTAAGACTGTTAGGACAATTACTGAAGCTCTTGTCTGACTTTCAGAGCACAAGTTTGCCTCACATATTTTGGGAGGTGTCCAACCTGCAGCCCAGAGGCCACATGCAGTTTATATGAGGATTGTTTTGCTTAGCTGTGGTGTTGGATATCACCATGCATGGAAAATGTCCAATTATGCATGGATATTTTCTTTGCTCATCAGCTTTCATTAGTGTTTGTGTATGTAATATGTGGCCCAAGGAAACGCTTCTTTACCGAAAATGCAGCAGAGAGTAAAAGAGGAATTTCTCTTCACCAATCTGAACTAAATATGACTATTTTTAGTGATATGCTGGTTACCTTCACTCCTTACTCTCAAGATTTCTAATCCATAAATAGGCCTTATATTGTTGGCTTGAAGGCTCTTATCCTGTGATCTTGGGGTAGGCACTGACCTTAGAGCAATGGGAAAGATACACACGGAGCCAGGAAGCATTGGAAGAGGTTGATCCAGGTTTTAGTTGTGAAAATTTATCAACTTTTACCTGTCACGGAAGGCATCAAGCTTTTTATAAGTCACCCAGGTAGAGATAACAATTTTTTTTTAGCTTTTTACCCTCCTTTTCAGGAAAAGCCCTGACCCAGTTCCAGTTTTAAGCAGTGAGCTTAGCTCCACCTGTTGCCTCGCAGGGAGTAAAATTCCTGGCCATCTCTGCCTACTTTTTTTCTTGTTTTGCAGTTTTTGGCCAGGGCTGGGTTTGAACCCTCCACCTCCAGCATATGGGGCCAGTGCCCTACTCCTTTGAGCCACAGGCACCGCCCCATCTCTGCCAACTTTTGAACTGAAGCCCATCATCCCCTGGGTTTGCCACAGACAACAGAAAGTCACTTGGAGGTAAATTACAGTGAGCGGTCTTCAAATTGGACCAAGCACATTTTAAGATATGTTAATGACCTTGATATCTGGTTATTCTCTACTTGACACTTTCACCCAATCTACTCTCTGTTCTCCTGCTTGGAGAGAAATCCACCTGGGCTGCTTTGTGGGCTGGCTTCCACCAACAGGAGGTGTCAGCAGGAGATTGGTGGGTCCAATTAGAAAAGTGGCCTCTTTCCCTTTCCTACCTGCCACTCCCTTCATTCCTTCAGCGTCCTGATAATCTTGTGGTGTCCACTGCCTTCTTGTCTTAACACTCCTCTTATTTTATTGATGCTTTCTTACCCAACACTCTTACCATAATTGCTCATCTTCCTCCATTAGTTCACTTCTGATTTACCCTTCGAAGTTCATTATAGCAATATTTCCTCTAGGAAACTACCACTATAGCTCAAGCAGCTAAGGCACCAGCCACATACATGAGAGCTGGCAGGTTTGAATCCAGGCTGAGCTTGCCAAACAATGACAACTACAACCCAAAAATAGCCAGGCGTTGTGGTGGGCACCTGTAGTCCCAGTTACTTGGGAAGCTGAGGCAAGAGAATGGCTTAAGCCCAGGAGTTGGAGGTTGCTGTGAGCTGTGATGCTACAGCACTCTATCCAGGGCGACAGCTTGAGGCTCTGTCCCAAAAAAACAAAACAAACAAAAAACAAAACTACCACTACTTATGGCAGAGGTTCTCAGCCTGTGGGTTGCGACCCCTTTTTAACAATGAAAATACATTGTGGCATTAGGAAGATTGAGAACCACTGACTTATGGAGTCTGATTGACATTGTTTTTATTATTCTTAGATCATTTGGCACAGACTATACCAGACATTATGCTAAGCACTTAACATGGATTGTTTTAATAACTCTCACAAGAGCCACATCAGAGAGATATTTTTATGTCCCCTTATAGATCAGGAAACTAAACCTCATTGTGTTTAATTAGCAGGTCCAAGTTCACACAGTAAGTGGTGGAGGTGGGATTCTAACTCAGACAACGTGACTTCAAAGACTATCACGCAAAACCCCTTTCCAATTAACAAACACTAACAACTTGCAATTCTGGAGGGGTTTGGTACCTGTTTCCACCACACATTTATAAACTATTTATTTAGGACATTATTTAACTCATCTGTGCTTCTTGGGTGAGTAACATAATGTTGTGAGAGGCAGGAAATGATTCTCAATCCCAACGCAGCAGAGAGACCTATGCCAAATTCCCTAACGCTTATGCTTGCTATGGAGAAATTCACAGTCAGGTGAGTGATGGGGGTGGTTTATATTCCAGAATCAATTTTTTAAAACTATTACAAATGATTCTCAATCACTACTAAGATATGCCCAAAGAACTTTAGGCTTTTCTAGTAAAAAATTTTCTTCCATTTGAACTTTTGCAGCAAAACTGAGGTTGTAATTAAAATGAGGTAAGGAAAGACCCATGATTGTACCATTACTTTTGTGCCTTATTATCCTCAGAACTGGATAGTGAATGTGTAGTTACTCCATTAACAATTGTTGGATTAGTAACCAGGCCAACGAAGGCGAGTGGTGGGAAGGCAGCGATTTTGGATTCTGGGCGTCTTCATGAGTTCTGTCTTAGTGATAAAAGTCGCCCTGGAAGCACTGAGGCCACCTGGTCTTCAGGGAAGCCTCCTCTTTTTTATTCAAGGGCAAGAGATGGGTACACAAATAGATTGTTATAATAAATGGAGGACCTCTGGGTTCATCAAATTTTTTGTAGGCTGTAGGATTTAGAATCAGATAGACCTGGCTTTGAATTTCAGTGCCACAGTTTACTAATGGACCTTGAGCAAGTCACTAAATGTCTGTGAGATGCAGTCTCCTCATTTGTAAATTGGAGATAGTCCCTAATTCCATGGCTCTCCTCCTGCAGCTGGTACACATGAGCGTGGCTCTTCCAGCTGCTAGAAAATTCTCAATTAACAATTCTCTCCTGCTTCCAGCCCCCGAGTGCTTTTCTACCACCTCAGATGCCCTGGCCTCTCCTAAAAGATCTCCCGGGGAAGTGTCCATGACCCAGCAAATAAGGAGTTAACACCTAGTGCAGCATGAGCCTCCAGGATCCTGTTCCTGGTCCATAGGGACCCTCACACATTTGTTCTGATTCACAAGCAACTGTGTTAGTATTTTGAATACTATTTTACCTACATGAGCTTGTTGGGCAGATAAAATGGTTTACCATTTATAAAGTTCTTTGCACAGTTCCAAACCCATGGTAAATATATAATGCATGGTATTTATAGTGGAGATTTATTTTCTATTCTGGAAAAAGAAAGGCTTTGCATCCTTTCTCTCTTATAGCCATAGGCCACATTTTCCATGCATAACCACCTATGCAGTTGGCAGCCAGGACCAGGGCTTGGAGAGCACGTGGTCAGTCTTGACCAATGAAAGCGTTTCATCTCTCCTGCTCATAGTGATTGGTACAGAAATGGGGACATGACCCCAAACCTGGGCTACTAAGACACGCCTCACTTATGCTTTTTAGGGGCAACACACCAGAAAGAATTTGGAGTGGTCACCAAGTAACCTCTGATGGTTCTTCCACTTCTAAGAACCTGTGTTACAGAACCCCCAATATGTGCCACTAAGAGTCATATTCAATTTTAAGAGATGAAAGACAGCAGCCTGTGTCTTTTCCTTGTTGTTTCCTTTCCTTTCCGAGTACTTGTATCCATCAAAGACTTCATACAACCCCTAAGCCTTTCAAAAACAATTACTACATTTCCACTCCACTTTTTAATTTTTATTTAGGTTTGAGTGAGAGTTTTGAGATTTACTGAAAGAGTCACACTGCATGGCTTGATGTTATGATTATCTGGCAAACATGTAGTCATAATGTACCATGTGCCATCATTCTGCCTCCTGTTTTCATTCTCTGGAAGAGTCTGATCCCTCCATCCATTGGTGACATCCAACCATTGGCCCCCTGCAGGTTGAGATCACTGAGGCTTATGGGGCACCTGTGGCTCAAGGTGTAGGGCGTTGGCCCCATACACTGGAGGTGGCGGGTTCAAACATGGCCCCAGTCAAAAACTGTAAAAACAAACAAAAACAAACAAACAAACAACAACAACAACAAAAAGGGATCACTGAGGTTTGCTCTCAAACTGCTTCCTTCCAGGATCCCCAAAGGAAGAGCTTCCTGCCTTACAGTTTCTTCTTCATTTGAGCTTCCATCAACAAGCTAGTAGTTTGTCCTTCATGGAGACAGTGAAATCCCCTGGGACAAAGGCCACATTTTATGCACACATATTCATTGCTCCTTGGAAGCAATGTGTCTTGCCAACATGGGTGATCAATAGACATTGACACACTCAAAAGTCAGAGAAAGTAGAGAAATATCTATAGTTGGTGATCAATTAAGGCTTTAACTGTACTAATTTGCCCATTTGCTCAGCAGCTTCTGGGCATTATAAAGTCAGATACTCTCATAGTCATCTGGAATTGTCACAGGCATCTGATCCTGTCATAAATATGGCTGTAATCACTAGTGTCTGAAGTTTTAGTGGCTTTGCCTTGCTTTTGGCCTTCATAACAACTAAATCAGGTCAAGGATGTGGCACTCCAGTCAGTTCTGCCATGGCCCAAATCAACCAACTGTGGGAACTGTACCCGTCATGATGACTGAATGGAAAATTATTACTGTGCAAACTTTTTTCCAGGCCACACCCTCTACCTACTGGGCATTTGAGGACAGAGATACAATGCAGGATCTCTTGGCAAGCCTCCATTTGGAGTTTCTGGGACTCGTTTTCCCAACCATTCAGACAGGTGAGGACTGCCCTCTCTCAACCCATCCAGAGGAGAAATTTTTAAAATTTCCCTGCTGAGTCCTTTATGGAAGATATGAAATTGTTCACAATTCTTTCAGATAATAGTTCCCTGGGGTGCTATTGTTTTCAGAAAGCTGCTCACACACTTCAGACTTACATTAGGGAATAAGGTATAATACCACACAGACCCCTAGA
Organism: Loris lydekkerianus; assembly: GCA_963574355.1. Taxonomy (NCBI): domain Eukaryota; kingdom Metazoa; phylum Chordata; class Mammalia; order Primates; family Lorisidae; genus Loris; species Loris lydekkerianus. The sequence continues at coordinate 28,147 of CAUYPK010156570.1, forward strand.
TCCATTTTACTATGTGGCCAAGAAAGGGCAAAATCCAGAACTCATTCTCCACTCAAGGGATTTTTACATTCTGCAAAAGGGCCCTCTCAGGAGCCCCTTCTTCCATTTGCACCCAAATTCAGGCATTTGATTTGATTATGACTTAGCATTTTTGCTTGAGTATTCTGCAAAATAGACTTTGATTCAGAAGGATCTTAGAGATTACCAGCCAATCACACCCAATTTCTCCTTCCTTCCTTCCTTCTTTCCTTCCTTCCTTCCTTCCTTCCTTCCTTCCTTCCTTCCTTCCTTCCTTCCTTCCTCCTCAAGCTATCACCCTGGGTAGAGTGCTGTGACATCACAGCTCACAGCAACCTCCAACTCTTGGGCTCAAGCGATTCTCCTCCCTCTGTCTCCCAAGTAGTGGGGACTACAGGTGCCTGCCACAATGTCCGGCTATTTTTTGGTTACAGCCATCATTGTTGTTTGGCAGGCCCAGGCTGGATTTGAACCTGCAAGCTCAGGTGCTGAGCCTCCTTTTTCTTTTCTAAAGAGTGTGGACCATCCAGATGAAAATGAGTGCCAAGATGGCCTTGAGGAGCCCCCAGTTCTGTATGGAAAAATAAGCAAGCAGACTCTAATATAATACCAAAAATCAAAACAATACACATTGCACTTAATAGGTTTTGTGAAAACTAACCTGAAAAGTAGGAATTTCTCAGCTGAATTACATTGAGTAAGAAAAATTGTTATGAACCATCAAGTACAAGAAAGCCCAATAGAATCATATTCAACAGGGTATGTGGGAAATGTTCTGATACTAAAGAAGATACTCTAAGTGAACATTTGAAGCATATCAACGTAGTATCTAAATTCCTTAATTACTGTGTTCAAAGGCATTAAGGTCCCATAACTGTCTCCCAAGTATTTACTTTGGAGATAAACCTCTCCATGTTTGCTTTTAATCATTAGGCAATTTTGAGAGAAAGAAAATCAGATGAAATCCAGCCAGCCACTTCTAATTATGCAAAGGAAGGAAATAATATGTCTTTCTTAATACAAAGAAGAAGAAAAATTACAATCGACTCCATATTCCTGCGATGGGAATGATGTCTTTCATCTTGTCTCTGTGTGCAGTTTTGAGTGATGTATTTTTGAGATGTAACTTTCCACAGATAAGGGTCTGGAAGCTCGCTCTCTATTAGAAGCACCTGGGTGATGACAGACACTGAGAACCAGAGAAAGTGGGCGGAGCTGTAAAACAGACTCACTCACTCATCCAGACCTTTAGAATTTAAATTGATGAGCCAATGGGCTGACATCTAAGGCAGACACCTGCAGTTTCCAGAGACCGGTGGGTAAGTCTACAGTGGGGCTTAAACCCTGAAAGAAACTGACAATCATTTCTGATCACTGAGTAGAATTAACCTACTGTAGGGGTCTTCCAAGGAGAATGGTTTAGCACAGAAGCCACACGTTTGGTAGAGAATCCCAGGGTTCCTCAGTCCTGGCTGCACAAAAGATTTACTTGAGGAGTTTTGAGAAAAGCTAGACTCCCAGTATATTGACTCAGGAGATGAACTGAGCATTTTTTTTTTTTTTTTTTTTTTTTAAGAGACTGAGTCTCACTTTATTGCCCTTGGTAGAGTGCTGTGTTGTCACAGCTCACAGCAACCTCCAGTTCCTGGGCTTAGGCAATTCTCTTGCCTCAGCCTCCCAAGTAGCTGTGACTACAGGCGCCCACCACAACACCCAGCTATTTTTTTGTTGCAATTCAGCAGGGGCTGGGTTTGAACCCGCCACTCTCGGTTATATGGGGCTGGTGCCCTACTCACTAAGCCACAGGCGCCACCTGAACTGAGCATTTTTAAAAACCTCTTCATGAATCCAATATGAAGCCAGAGTTAATTAACAGGCACTGACCAAAAAACACCTTAGAACTTTGAACCGTGAAGCAAAGTTGGTACAGCTAACTTGAGGATTCCTCTTAATAAACGTGTTACAGGTTGCAACTTTCTGCATTCAGGAAGTTTAAAAATCTCTGTGACAAAGAAGCGAAGAGCACTATAGGAAGCAGGAAAATACTGGATTTTATCACGTATGCCCCCTCCAACTGGCACTAGACTCTGACAAGATACCTCTTTAAACCTTATTATCCAAAAATTTAGAATAAGGCATTATTTTTTCTTATTATTATTTTTTATTATTATTTTATATTATTTTATTATTATTTTATATTATTATTATTTTTTCTTTTCTAAGGAAATCAGATGGTCAACATACAGTGTCTAGCATCAGACCTAATTCTTGGTAAGTGTGGTGGGTTGAAAAATCATCACCCACCCCATTCCCCAGACATATCCATGTGAAATCCCTGGAATCTGTGAGTGTCACCTATCTAGACAAGGGTCTTTGAAGGTATGATTAAAGGATATTGAGAAAAGGAGCTCATCCTGCATTACCCTGAGAGGCTCTAGATCCAATGGCAAATTCCCTTATAAGAGAGACAGGGAGATTGAGAAAGACACGCAGAGGAGAGTGATGAGAACACAGAGGAGAGATGGAGGTGATATGGCCACAAGCCAAGGGTTGCTGAGAGCCCTTGGCAGCCAGAGATGGCACAGAGCAGGTTCTGCTGAGCCCCAGAAGAACTCCCCTGCCCTCCCTTACTTCTTGATTTTAGACTTCTGAAATCCAGAAATGTGAGAGAATAAATTTCTGTTGTTTCAAGCCACTGAATTTATTGTAATATGCTATAGCAGCCCTGGGAAACACACAGTGTGAGGAGACTCCATGGCTGATGGCTTGCTTCCATGATCAGGGTAGAATAGAAAACTCCAGAAAGAAAGTTTAGGGATCATTTTAACCTAGAAGCAAAGCTCTTTTGCAGTGGATCTAAAGATATTTCTAGAGTAGAATAAACATTCAAGCAGAGAGAAGAGTAAACCATCCACCCCCAAAGTTGAAGTGGGGGTGCCAATGTGCTCTTCTGGGGTTTCCTTCACAGGGAGACTGGGATGGGATGTGGGGGTGTGACTCACAACCAAATGCCTCTTAGGTACCCACCAGAGTGGCTAAATCAAAGACTGACCATGCCCATGATGACAAGGATGTGGAGCCACTGGAACTCTCAGGAACGGCTGTGGGTGTGTAAGGTGAAAAACAGTTGTTTATTTTCTTCAAAAAGGTAGATATACACCTAACATGTAATCTAGCCATTCTACTCCAAGGCATGTACCCAAGAGAAAAGTAAACATTTTCCCACACAAAAACATGTACTAAATTTGCACAGCAGCTTAATTTATAATAATAGAAACAACTCCAGTATCTACCAGAAGATGAATAGATAAACACAATGTTATAGACCCATACAATGGAATATTGGTTATCAATAAGGAGAAATCATCTACTGTTACCCTTAACACCTTGAATGAACATCAAAGTCATTATTCTGAGTTAAAGAAATCAGACACAGAAGAGTGCATACAGCGTAATTCCATTTGAGTATGTTTTTAGCAAATGAAAACTAAAGTGACAGAAAGCAGATGAATTTTTCCCTGGGGGTGGGGAAGGGTTTGGAGGAAGCCGAAGGGGAGGGGCAGGAAGAAATTTTGGAGTGATGAAAATACTGGTATCTTATTAGCGGTTGTGGTTTCATGGGTGTATAAATCTGTCAAAACTGTTCAAAATGCATATTTTAAATATGTGCCATTCATTTCTTGTTAACTATGCCTCAACAAAGTTAAAAAGAAATTTCAGCGCCTAACTGTAGAGAGCAAGTGGGACCACTGAAAGTTCAGAAGGAATCTACTGAATGGACTGCAATCCAGGAAAGGTGTTCTAGATTGGCGTGTTCAGAGCAGCAGTGACAGCTGATAGCTGCTTCACAGTAATGATTTAAATGAGCAGCCAGGCGCTGCTGGCAGCACAGGGCTTCCTCATTTTAATTAGGTTCACTCGGGATCTGGGTCAGGAGCCTCCCTGTCGGCGCACACTCAGGCTCAGCTTACTTAAGCTCAAGTCTGCGCCCTGGTGCTGGGAGAGGCTCCTTCTCAGAGGTTGGTCTTATCAGGGCCAGAGTCCCTCCAGTGTGCCTTTATTTATTTAATTAATGTATTTATTTTAATCTCAAGATATTAAGGGGGTACACTTGTTTTTGTTACATGGATAACTTTATAATGCTTTAGTCAGAGTGGCGAGTGTGCCCCTCACCTGAACCTTATTCCTTGTACCTGTTAGGTAGGTTGTTACCCCTCCTCTCCTCCTCCCACCCCCTTACTTGATTTTCAACACTTTTTACCTCTTTCTGCACCAACACGTGCCCGTTGATTAGTTCCGCATTATTAGGGAGTATATGTGGTGGTGTTTTTCCATTCGTGAGATATTTCACTTAGGATAATATTCTCCAGTTCCATCCAAGTTGCTGCAAAAGACATTATGTCATTCCTTTTTATGGCTGAGTAATACTCCATGGGGTTTATATGTACACATAAACATACATATATACATGTATCTGTATACATTTGTATATCTACTTGTATATATGTACCTATATGTATATGCGTGTATATATGGCACATTTTGTAAATTCACTCAATGGATTGATGGGCACTTGGTTTGACTCCACATCTTTGTAATTGTGAATTGTGCTGCAATCGACATTCAAGGGCAGGTGTGTTTCTGATAAAATGATGTCTTTTCCTTTGGGGTGATACACAGTAGTGCGATTGCTAGATTGAATGATAGGAAAGTTTTCAAAAGAAGATAAATGACCAAGAAACATATTTTAAAAGCTTGGCATCACTAATCATCAGGGAAATCTGATTTAAAATAACAATGAAATATCACCTTACCCTGTCAGAATGGCTCTTATTAAGGAAGAGCTAGATGGATACAGAGCGAAAGGAATGCTTATACTATGTTGGTGGTTCCATTGTGCCTTTAAGTCACTCCTGCCTTCCAAGGCTCAGGCTAAGGGCTCAGTAGAGAAAGCTTTCCAGCCTTCTTTGGCCCGATTTGTGCATCCTATCCTGGTCTCCTTGTGAAAGCAAGCCCAGAGGAGCACCACCAGCATCCTGCCTCCACCTTCTCTAGCAGATGGCTTACTTATCTCTGTGGCTGCCAGCTTACTCTGCCCAGAAGCATCTTCAGACTCATCACATAAAAGGGCTTTGGCCTAATTATCTTTGAATGCAGCAGAACAGTTGTTTTCCCTTATCTACTATTAAAAAAGCATATGCTTATAAAGTATATGCTTATAAAGCTTAAAATATTGGAAAGTAGGAATAAAGGAAAATGTGCTTTCCTAGACTCACCATTTATTTATTTATTTATTTATTTATTTATTTATTTATTTAGACTCTCACTCAGTTGCTCTTGGTAGAGTGCTGTGGTGTCACAGCTCACAGCAACCTCAAACTCTTGGGCTCAAGTGATTCTCTTGCCTCAGCCTCCTGAGTAGTTGGGACCACCTGCCCCAGCCAAAATGCCTGGCTATTTTTAGAGCCAGGATCTCACTGTGGCCCAGGCTGGTTTCAAACTTCTGAGCTCAGGCAATCCACCTGCCTCAGCCTTTCAGAGTGCTGGGATTGCAGGTGTGAGCCACCACCCTGGCCCAGTCTCACCATTTAAATATAAGTGTAAATGACTTTCTAATTTTTTTCACTTTTTTCCTATTTAAAAAGAATTGTCATTGATAGGCCGGGCACATTTGTAATCCCAGCATGTTGGGATGCCAAGATGGGAAGATCACTTAAGCCTAGGAGTTTGAGATCAGCCTGAGCAACATAGTGAGAACCCCATCTCTACAAAAAATCAAAAACTTAGCCAGGTTTGGTAACTCGTGCCTGTAGTCCCAGCTACTCAGGAGGCTAAGGCAGGAGGATCATTTGAACCCAAGAGTTTGAGGTGAGAGTGATCCAAGATCACGCCTCTGTCCTCCAGCCTGGGTGACAGAGCCAGGCTCTATCCTCCGCTCCTCCACCCTCCAAAATCCATTGATATACCATGGTCCTATTAGTGGAGAGTTTAAGACTCAGATAATGACTTCAAGACAAGACAAATTTTATTCAAGCTATAAAAGGCAAAGGAGTGACCTATGGAGGGATCCTTGGACTTGGACTTGTTCAAGCTGAGTTACTAGCGGCTGCCCTTGAGCAGGTATTATTACTTGACTATGACCTCTGTTTGCTCATCTATAAACCATAGACCCCCCACCCCCACCCCCACCTCCGACCTGTTTAAGGTTTCTTCCAGCTTTAAGATTCTGGGATTCTGTGTTCTACTTTACTAAACTAAAGTAATGGCCTGATTTTAGCCATCCACTCTCCTTACCAACCCATATTTATTCTGCAGAGATCTAAAAATTACTAGGTGCCCACTAAGTTATTTTATATTGATTTAGATTGAAGTCATTTGGGTTCAAGTGAGCCCCTTTCAGTTAGACCACTTCAGGAAGAAAAATAATTTAATTCCTTCATTAACAGAAATAAGTTTTTTTGTTTTTTTTTTCTTTTTTTTTGTACAGAGTCTCACTTTACTGCCCTCTGCCCTTGGTAAAGTGCCACGATGTCACAGGACTCACAGCAACTTCCAGCTCTTTGGCTTACGCGATTCTCTGGCCTCAGCCTCCTGAGCAGCTGGGACTACAGGCACCCCCCACAATGCCTGGCTATTTTTTTTGTTGCAGTTTGTCAGGGGCTGGGTTCGAACCTGCCACCCTTGGTATATGGGGCCAGCGCCCTACTCACTGAGCCACAGGTGCCACCCTAGAAATAAGTATTTTTAAAAGATCTGACTTGTTTCCTAATTCACCCAGGGAGGTTCTAATTCATTCCATGTCACACCATCGAAAATGACTGGGGTTGGTAAAACAAGTCTTAATTTCAACAGTGACACAAAAATAAAGCAGCATAAAAGACCAGGTGAACAAGAACATGGGCAAAAATACACATCTTATTACTACTGGCAACTAAATCTTTTAGGTTTGGAAAGACTCCTATTAATTACATGGAGATCACTGGATTCGTTCCACACTTAACACAAAATTTGCAAGATTGTATGCTTCCAAAAATAATAGGAGAGACTCCTGCCTGGCTGTCTGGAGCCTGATAAACAACTCCATTAATTAAAAGATGCAGGTCATTAGAATAAGTTACTATTAGTACTCGTCATTCTCTCTCTCCCTCAACAAATTTTATTGTGTATATTTGAGGTTTACAACATGATGTTAGGGATATATAGAGATAGTAAAATGGTTACTATGGCAAAGCAGATTAAGATAGCTATCATCTTACATAGTTACTTTTTCTGGTCTCAAGAGCATCTAAAATCTACTTACGTAAAAAAATCCCAAGTGCAATACAATCTATTAACTTTAGTCCTCATGTTATACATGAGGTCTCTAAACTTGCTCATTTATCTGCTACTTTGTATTCTTTGACCTCTGTCTCCCCTTTCCTCTTTCCCAACTGCCCCTAACTCTGCCTCAGGCCTTAGTAACCACTGTTTCCTTCTCTGTTTCCATGTATTTGAGCTCTTAAAAAGAATTCTGCATAAAATGAGGTCACGCAATATACCAATGCTGTATCTGGTTTATTTCACTCAGTATAGAGTCTGCCAGCTCCATCTATTTCTAGCAAATGGCACGGTCTCCTTTTTTAAAAGGCTGAATAATATTCCATTGTGTATATATACCACATTTTAAAAAAATCTTCACATCTATAAGGATGGCTATTATCAAAAAGACAAGAGACAGCAAATGTTGGTGAGGGTATGGAGAAAAGGAACCCCAGTACACTGTTGGTGAGAATGTAGATTGGGATAGCCATTATGAAAAACCAGAATGGAAGTTCCTAAAGAAATTAAAAATAGAACTATCCTATGACTCAGCAATCCCTCTTCTGGCCATATACCTAAAGATGAAATCATCCCCTCATAAAGATGTCTGCCTTCCCATGTTCATTGCAGCATTATTCACAACAGCCAAGATATGAAAACAGTTTAAATGTTCATGGATGGATGAATGGACACTCAGGAGTTCTCTTTAACGTAACTTAAATTTGCTGCTTCATGCCAGGTTAAACTTCCTGCTTAGTCTGAGCCTTGTATTTATTTTTTAACCAACAGGTTCTATTTGGAATTTATTGAATAGTATCATGAAGAGAGTAAGGGCAAACACTATTTTATATGAGAGCAAATCTAATCTTAATATAATCACTACTTACAGAAATTTAAGAGGGTAAATAATGCTTCACAGGCAAAAACATTAGTGCTTAGAAATAGAAATTAACATATGCAAATGGTATTTAACAATATGGGTCCATATTGTTATGTAATATTACATATTACATGGGTCCATGTAATATTATTATCTAGTAGCTAAAAACTTCATATATAACATCACATCATGGCTAGAATGACAACAAAAAAAGAATATAAGAAAACATAACACAAAAAATTATTTCATATCGTTGGTGGCCCTCAACAACAAAAAAAATTAAAAGGAGGTAGGAATCAAAGTAAAACTATATTTTCCCCAATTGTTTTATCATTCTTAATAAAATATTTTAACAAACTAAAATGGAATTAAATTTACTATAAAAGTACAATAATCTCATTTTCTTTTAGTCTTCGGTTTGCTCTTTATGAAAGATAATACTTTGGAAAAATTGAACTCTTTAAATCGCTATAAAAGTCTATATAGATTCTTTCAAGCCAGGAAATTTTTTTTTTTTTTTTGCTTTTTTTGGCCAGGGCTGGGTTTGAACCCATCACCTCTGGTATCTGGGGCCAGTGCCCTACTCCTTTGAGCCACGGGTGCCGCCCCCCCAGGAAAATATTTTTAAGTTGGCAGATTCTTAAGACCACCATTCATACTTCATGTTTAAGTTCACTAAACTTTAAACAAGATCTCTCTTCACTTTGCCAAGTGAATTCAAATTTATAAAGAAAATTACATTTGAATTGGTTTAAATGACCAGAAACAATATAAACATATTGATTTTTCAAAAAGAGGAAAAAAATCAAATATTCTTGCTGCTCTGTGTACTTGGAAATGTCTCTATTTACCACAAAAATGCACAGCATGTCTCCTCATTCAATTACTGAAGGCACCTTAGGGTAGAAATTCATTCACTCAAGAGATCTATTGATCAATAAGAAAGTGGGGAAAACCATTCAGCCTATTCATTCAACATATTTATGGAGTACTTCCTATGTGCAGCCCAGGCACACAGGAGAAAAGTGTTTATGAGTTAGTAGAGCACAGTCATAGAAGTCAACTTAAAGCCTTCCTTGATACCCCCCCCCACTAATTTTAATTCTCAGAAATAATTCTAATAATTCCTTTCATACCTGTAACACATCCCTCTCTATATATCATTGGTAATTGTTCATAGAAAACATTCTATGTACAAAAGCTGTGGAAGATTCATGGAGAAATAAGATTTTAAGTGCCTACCATCAAAGAGTTTACCACTTGGTTGGAAAAAGAGACAATGTACACTAATAATAATAGTAATGGGGTTAGAACTTGTGAAGTGTGTAAGAGGGGCTGCCAACGCTCGGGGGAGGAAGACATTTCTTCTGCTTGGGAGTTGGATTATCATTGCTGTAAACTGCGAAATCAGGCCATGGGCCTGTCTTCATTGACTCCTTGAGCAGACACATACTTGCTGTACAAAAATACTTGCCGAATGAATGAATGAATGACTTGGCATTTGACTTAGGCCCTGGAAGATTAGGATTCAGCTACACGAACAAGGGAGGAGGTGGAAGGCATCCTGATGAGGGGAAACACAAATGCACAGCTTCACACTCCCAGGCTGAATTAGTCAATGTAATTAACACCAGATGCCGCAATAGACAAATCCCTGCATCTCACAAGCTTAATACAATAATCTTATATTTCTCTCTCAGGTCAAGTCCTATGTGGGTTGGGGAACTCCTTCCCATTTTGTAATATACTGTCTGGAATACATGACCCACCAGGCTGCCACAGCAGAGGGAGAGAGGTGTGGAGAAGACACTTTGGATCTCAGCTTATTTGGACTAATCATGCGGCCACGCTGACTGCCAGGAAGGCCGGGGAATGCAGAGAAATCATGGAATAGTGGTGAGTACAACCTCCCACTGCCACACAAGTCTATGTATCTGTGTTTATTTGCCTATCACTTGTAGACATATGGATTTCATATCTATTTCATTCTCATGTATTTCATATATATTTCATTTTTATTTGCCCCCATTTCCTTTACGTCCTTTCAGATCACAGATCAGAACTCTTTCTTCCTTTTTCGTTCCCATAAACTTAAAGGTAAATGCTTTGCTCTCTCTAGCTGTGTAATAAACTCTGGTAAATAATTATTACATTTCAATCTTATAATTAGGAGAGAGAGTTTCTATTATAAATTTATCTGATGAACACATGTATATGAGTTGGAAATAGGACTTAAAGGGATTGTCATTTGTGGTTAACCAAGTGCAAATTTTGGTTAATGTTTATGTAAAATTAACCTTGGTGTGCCTTAGTGTTTCTCATCTGGAAAACGGGATTACCAATCTCAGTGATATTATTTTTTTTTGTTTATTCAAATAATCCTAGTGTTCTGATTAAGGCTGAACCATATAATGATTAAATACATGTAAAACTACTGACATGATGATAAATGCCAAGGAAGTATCTACATAAATGTATCTATTCCTTAGACTGTGTAGTGTACAGTATGTGTGTGGTCTATGACATTTTCTGCCATTTTTCCCCATTGATTCGATTTAAAAAAAAAATTCCTCTGAGGATGGAAAATAAATTGGATTAGTCACAGGAGTAATAGATGAATATTTAATTATCTGAGAAAGAAAAAGAAATGGGTTAGGTAAAGATTTCTCTGGAATATGTTTAAACTCAAGAAATGAGAATTATCCAAAATAAATTCACCATTTATTTGAATTAAATATAATTAGCTAAGTATCAAGGAAAACACCTACAGATGAACAAAATCTAATACAGGTCTTTTTATTTTTTGTTTTTTACGTCTCAAGGCCTCAAATTTTGGAGGCAGGGTTAGTTTGCCATTAGAAATTTTGGTGGCAGTATTACCTCCTAAAAAGAGATACCATCATAAAAGACCCAAACAATGGATAGATTTGATTCTAGCCACTTTATAGAGAAGTATTTCTCTAAACCAGTAGTTCAACTTCAGGATAAATCAGGAACTACAACCCCAGGAACTCTGATTCTGTAGGTGTTGGGTGGGACCTGAGAATTTGCATTTCTAACAGGCTGATGTTTTTGCTTCAAAAACCATGTTTTGGGAATCACTGTTTTAAATCCTTTCAGAGAGGACTACATAAATGTTTTTGGACTTTACACCTGGGTTATATCTATCTCTGGTCACTCCATTGACTGTGGCAGTGTCCACTCAGCATTACTTGTTTAATTTCTGCAAACGCAATGGGATTGGAAGAGAGGCAAAGCAGATTGCTTGTGAATGGGGTGAGATGAGGAGATCACTGCAGGTTTCCCTTATTTCACAGAATCGAGGATCTGAGAAGGACTGTAAAAGTTCTCTGAGGGAGCACAAGGCATTGAGAGGGAAGTCTAGATTTTAACCCAGGCTCTGCACGTTTTATGGATGGGGTGAGAGATATAGTTGCAATGTGGTCATCACTCTGAACACAATGGTTGTATTGACCTGACCAACCCTTCTGTAGGGCAGTGATTTTAAAACATATTCTGAAAGAGGTTTCACAAAACTCATAATGAGACTCATGGGTCCAAGTCAAAAATATCTGAGATGGGGGAAACGGAGTAATAATTGAGAGAAATTTGTCCAGTGAATTTGGTAGATAGTCACGCAAGAAAAACTAACCTCCCAATTGCTAATTAAGTCATTACAGGTAGAGGAATCTTCCATCTTGCTTATAAAACTAGTTTCCTTTTACTATAAACAAATAACACTACTTAGTAATTTTTATTAATAGAGTTTCTGTATATACAATACCACTTTTAAGTTTGATGTCATATTACTCAAGTGCCTTGTAAAGTATGTAATAAATGCCCAAATTATAAGGAATGTAGAAATGCTAGGGCAGCCTCGCAAATCGGTATGAAAATAAATCAAACCATAGAAAGTTTTAATCACATTGCCACCCACCAGGAGGTTCACAGGTAATAAAATAATGAAAACAATATTGTTTTTGACCTGCATGACATACGTCGTTACTCTCCAAGGGCTTAGTGGGCACATGTTCAGAAGCTAGCTACCAATTATTTTTTTAGGGAGAAACACATCTTATGTTTCACCCAGAGCCATTTGGGATATTACGTGTATTAACTGGCCTATTAACTATGCCTATAAATTCCTTACCTAGGCTGTAAGAGAAACCCACTGACAAGGAAGATATTTCAATAGAATCCTGAAAAATATTCAGGGCAGGATTCCAAACTCCATCCATGGTTAGGCTTTTTAAAGGACTGCTCCTTGGTGAAGGCTCTTAGGAGATATCCTCTGACTTCCATCTTAGTTCTGATTGTCCACAGGTAATTAGAGGAACCTTACACATTAACATGCACACCCTCACTCAACCTAGACTTGTATTTGGGTTTGACAAAAATGCCTTATGCTTAGTTTAAGGGAAGCACAGTATGTCCTTAATGTAAGTACTTTTCTGTGAAATTCTTAGTGCCTAGTTCCCTTAGCACCACTTTGGTCCTTCAACTTCCTTCCTCAGATCTTTCTCTGGCATCCACTGACTCTAACAGTCTTTTGCATTTGTCTTGAACTTCTGAGTCCTGACACACTTTGCCTTTAGCCCCTAACCCTGTCTGTCTTATAAAAAGTTTGGCAGTCATAACCCACTTCTCAGAAATACTTGGAAACATTGGTCTTCAGTAAGAGGTCATCATTGTTTGGGTAATATATGCGATCATAAAATAAATGAAAACTAAATTGCACCTGTGAAAATAAAGGAACAAAGTACACATTGTGGTGTGGCCATTAGGATGATGCCCCTAGACACAGGGGTCAATTAGGTCAGGGTCAGGTGGGTATCATAAGACACCAACCATCAAGCACAGTTTCACCTGCCTCCTGTGAGAAGTGGTTTTGGTTTATTGAACTTTGCTTTGGTTTTTATTCACTGATACTTAAATACATTCTTATGACATTATTTGTAGGTGACATGTAAATATTCTGTACCCATATGTATAATATTCTCACTAATAGAGATTAGCCAATTTTCTGAGAATAGCAGCATTAATGTCAATAGCTGTGGTGCAAGAGAGCCATACGAGCAATCATGAAAGAAGAAAATAGATTACTGAACGTATGCCAAGGAGCACTGGAGCTCTGCCTTGGGATGGCCAGTTTCACCAATGATACGTGTATTAGTCATGGCCACCAACCATCCAGAGCTACCAGAGGGCCACTGAGTTGTCAGGAAAATGGAAGAATGGGTGACTCTCCTGAGGTCACATAGACAGTGGTGGAGCTGGGGTTCGAGACAGCCCTGAACTTGAAATCTTACTGTTACTTAATAACACTGTACTCTCCCTCAGAAGAAGGTGAACACTAAGTCTCTGGAAGGCTTGGGGCTCTGTGCAGTGGTGGGAGAGCAGCTTTTCTGTCTTCTGCTTTTTCAGGCCTCAGACCAATTCCTGGGTCCTCTCTGCCTCACGGAAGTGCAGCCAATGACTCAAAGCTCTGTTTCCCAACAGCGGAGTTTGGGAAGTTTTCCCTGGAGTTTCTCCCTGCCATTGTCATGCAGTTTGAGTGATGGGTTCTCCTATTGCCCCTTTGTTAGGGACAGCTCTTGATGATGGATTAGAGAAGTGAGAGAGGCCACTCTGGGCCACCACTGCCTGTCAGACAAGCTTAATCGCTCTACAAGGGTTCAAGATGAAAAGTGTCTAATCTCCCGGTTCAGAACGGGGACTTAATGAAGAGATCACTACACTCATCAGCCAAAGAAAGAAAACAAAGTAATTTTAGTGTGTCCCCAAAGCTATTATTTCAAAAACATTTTCATGAGGGTGTAGTACTGGCTCTGCCAAGGTGCTGGGAGAGACACCCAAAGGCTGATCAAACTCGATTGATTCTTTGAGGAGAGGTTGGAGGAGAAGATGGAGTGAGAATCATCCTGACTCACCATGTTTACTGTTCACTGCAGGGGAGGTTTGCAGATTCACAGCAGAGTCCCAAGTGCGAGGCTCATCAGGACAGTGGAGGTGGGGGAACAGCCTTTTGCAGTAGACCTGATGTTTCCTTCCTTCTAGTGAGAAAGGCTCAGTAATTCACTAAGGATTCTCAGGAGTGGTCTGGTCCTACCCAACATGATCATGAGACCATGACTTATTCTGGCTCCCTCAGGCAGCATCAAGAATCAACATCCCTGAGGACTGATTTTCAGAAAGCCCTGCCTTCCAACACTCATCAATAACACTCCATCATTTCTCAGATTCCAGGGCCTCTTCCTGTGGGTGCAGTATCACGGTGAGCTACTCCTGACTCAAAATGTGTCCTTTGTATTTTCCTACAAAATCCTCAGCATTTTCTGCCTTTCTAGTCACCACCAGGGCTGCCATTCTTCTTATATAAATTGTCACTAGGGGCAGAAAAGGAATCTTTTTCTCCTTTTATGAAGTAACTCATTCTACTCCAGATACACCTGCCGTCAAATACTTTAAGCCTCATTGCCAGCCTTCTGCCACCAGTTTTGCCCGCGATGTCCATCTTGGCACCTCTGATTGTGTTCCTGCCTTCTCAGAAACTGTTAAAAGGCTTTCATTTTCTACCCTCAGAAATAACACTTCTGATTACAGACCCAGGTCTTTTTCACTCAAACGACCTTGCTATCATTTCTCACACAGTACTTCCTCTTTCCTCCCTGCCAGGTATTGGCTGGCACCTTGCATCATGAAACTCCATTTTTTTTTTTATTTTAAGAATTAGTTCAATAAACAAATAAATGGAGTAAGAGAAAGCTCTTCTTTACAGTAGAATTCTGATTAATAAATGTGGGAAGGAGTCTGGCACAGTGGTTCACAATTATAATTCCCATGCTTTGGAAGGCTGAAGCAGGAGGATTGCATGAGGCCTACAGTTCAAGACTAGCCTGGACAACATAGTGAGACCCTATTTGTACAAAAATAAAAATAGTCAGGTATGGTGGTGCACATCTGTATTGCCTGGAGGGTGAGATAGGAGGATCATTTGAACTCAGGAGTTCAAGGCTGCAGTGAGCTGTGATGACGCTACTACACTCGAGCCTGAGTGATGGAGCGAAAACTTGTCTTTAAAAAAAAGTAAGAGGAATGACGAAAACAGAAGAATACCATTTGGCAAACACCAAGGTAATAATTGTTGTAGACAAGGGTCAGGGATGGATAATAAAATTAGTAGGTAAAAGCAATATGGGAAGTAGAATATTTTCAGTCTTGAAGTTTTTAAGAAACTTATCAGCTATGAAGGAAAAATGGTAACCTTTTAGTGGAGAAACCTGTCAGATACAACTGTAGCCAGATGATCAAAGCTACTATCACTTATGTTGTCTCCTGATTAAAATGTACTGAGAAGCGCACAACATGGCTTCTGTGGCATTCTTTCCAAAAAAGATATACATTTATTCAAGAGGATACATCAGACAAATCCAAATTAAGGGATATTCTACAAAATAACTGGCCAGCCCTAAGTATCAATGCCAAGAAAAATGAGGAAAGACTGTAAGTGGGTGAGGAAACATGACAACTAATTGTAATATGTCATTCTGAATTGGTCTTAGATCAGAAAGTGGCTGCTAGTGGGAAAATGGGTGAATTTGGAAGAAGGTCTGTAAGTTAATAGTAGAAGGCAATGTTTATTTCCTGACTTTGACAATGGTTCTGGGGTTATGTAAGCTGTTAACATTCAAAGATGATGAGTATATAGGAATTCTCTTACTGCTATTTGAAAATTTTTGAAAGTCAGGAATTATTTGAAATTAAACATCAAAAAAAAAAAAATGGTTTTCAATTTACTCTAAATGTCAGTGCAAGTCTTCTCTCCCTAAAACTTGCCTATATAAACTTTAAGCAATCAAATCACACACAAAGCTACCTTAGCAGAGTATAATTTCAGGCTTGGTAGTGAGTGAATTGCTATTAATTCAGTGAACATTTATTGAGCATCTACTATGGCCCAGTAATTACATCAGGCACTGGAGCTTTACAGTTGGGTGCTGGGCACTTATTTAGTTATGGGGCTTATGCCTTGTTTCTCTACTCATATGGAAAGCTCTTAGCAGACCAATTTAATATTTCTTTGCACTTCCTACAAAATGCCTAGGACAATACCATTTACCAGGCAGTCTTTTGGGGAAAGCTGTGTTTAATAATTGAATGCATGGTCTGTTATTCCCTTCCTGAGAGAAACATGGTTGGTTACCTGTCAGTCCCCTGGCCCACTTAAAGGCAGGCTCTACTGGGACCTCCCTCTTCTGGTCTTAACCCTGTTTCTGCCAGTCTCTGCCTTCCACCCTCTCCTTCTGCTCCAGGCTCTGTGGGAACACATCATCGTCCCTGCAGGACCAGGCACCTCAGAAACACTTGGATGAAAAGATATGCTTCATCCATGACCTTAGGCAAATTGCTTGACCTCCTGGTGCCTCCCTTGTTCTGCATCTAAAATGAGAACACTGATAATTTGTCAAAGGCTTTGACAAGTCTCTTTCCCAAGTCTAAGTGCAAATTATCCTTAATTAAGAGTAAGGATAAGCTGCTGCTCCTTGAGGGAATCTGCTTCTGGGGAAAGGCAAGACTGTTTTGGGCTGTTAAATCAGAGTAAGCTGCTGGTAGTCCTGCTTTCTCCAGGGTACATCATAGCTGGCAAAAGACTTGTCTGTTCCTGAGAAACTTTAGCTAGAAAGTAAACAAAATCCTATTTCAGATCCCTTCCTCAACTGTTCTCTTTCAAAGGAGCACAATTATCACGCTAAACTGCAAAAGTTTTACAGGAACACAGAGAATAGTTATTTTTAAACAACACTGGAATAAGTTTGTAATCATACAGATTTAAATGCAAAGAAGAAGTGCTGAGCCATTCTAGAAGGCATTTGGGGTTAAGAGTAGGTACCCGTCCCCCCACTCCTGCCTTTATTTCCTGATCCTGGCTTTGCCCCTGTGAGGAGAAATGCTGTTTATAGGAAAGCCAGTCTGTTTATTGCACACCTGCAACATCCAAGCCATAATTCTCAATGGCATTTTAGCACCCCTGTTATTGTCTACCCGAAAGAGTTCAAAGTTCTTATATAAATCTGCTACTTCATAGAGGATGGTTTATAGTACTGTCTCGATATTGGCAGCTTAGGAATAGGAATATTCCTATTAGGAATATTGCCTGAATGAGGCTGCCGTAAAAATGCAGCAGGAAGCAAACAGGCCAGGATTTGGAAGGGAGAAGGGTGCACCCGTTGGAGCCTGTGAGCTGCTATGCTTGCGGAAACTGCAGCGAGAGCTGCGCTGGGACTCAAACCAGCCAGAAGACACAAGGCAAGCATGCATAAAATAATTGCATTGTTGTGTGTCAGAATTCAAAGCATGCAGGGGCATGTGGTTGGTGTGGGAAAGCTTTCTGTGACCATTCTAAATAGACATTCAAAGATGAGTATTTCAGGAGATGTAACAGAAAAGGGAAAAATCCAAAGATTTCCTAACTCGAGGAAGGGCACGGAGGGAGGATTCCTGAAGGACTGGAAACTAAATAAACATATTCATGCTGTGGCTGCTGATAATAGAGACTCAGGCTGAGAGTGGGCTAGCCGGTGTAGAGATATAGTATTCAGCATAGTCAGTGCAGGCAAGAGTAATAGAAAAATAATCTGGTTAACACCCTGGGTGGAGGCCGAGGTGCTGCAGATGCAGCTGGATACAGGATCAGCAGTGTCCATCATCTCGCAGGGATGTAGAATATCCCTCAAAAGTGTTAAATTGAGGGAGACAGACCAGCTAAAGTTGCATATTTAAGAAGAAAAAAAGAGAATCTCCTTAAGTAACTATAAAAAAAAAATGAACACCTAGCATTAGATACATACATACCCAGGCTCTAACTATTTTGTTCCTGTGAATAACTCCTTAAAATTCTGCTAAGCTGGCATTATTTTAGCATAATTCACTCACCCCCACTGACCAATAGGCCAACAGCTGGGCAGCTAAGCAGCTTTTAAATGTGAACCTGAAATACCCCAGAGAGTAAAGTGCAGGAGTTTAAGCTGACTGAAAATAAAAATGGCTCTATCAGGCACAGATAGTGTATGATGCCATCTGGCCAGAAATAAAAGATGCCTTGAAGAACTAAAGGTCACTTAAAAATGTCTCAGGGAAAGTGGACAGTTGCACTTTTCTCTTTCTGATAGTAAAGCTCCATAATGCCACCATGCATATGTTGGAACAGATCATAGGGCTTTTAAATGGAAATTCTGACAGCTCCGTGTGAACCCTCACCTGAGAGGCAGAGTAATTAGTGGGGAGAGGACTGGAGATCCCGGCTCTGGCTCTCTCTGGCTGTTTCAATGCGGAATGCTCTCGGCCTCTCTATGAATCTCAGGTGTTTTCTGTCTCCATTTGCAAACTGAAGAAAACTCCAGTTTTCCAACTCTGCAGTGGTGTTGTGAGGATCAAAACAAGAGATTGTCTGTGGGAGTGCTTTATAAATTGCAAAATGCTGCAGAAATGAAGGGCTTTTAGGAGAACATGCTATTAGATTGACAGAAAACTCTTAGCTTCAGATAGCTGTTGCAAAGGAGCACAGTGATTTTGGAAGCACACACGGAGAAACTAGTTAGACTACACTGATTAAAAATCATCCTACAAAGTAACCCTCACTAGGGAAGCAACTGTTCACAGCAGGTACCGGGGGAAGAAATATACAGAAAACTTTATTTTCAAATGTATTTTCATGTCTTTAATGCCTTGTAAACTTAGGCGAGTCATTCAAGACCTCATCGGTCTTAGTTTCAAATTATTATAATTTATTCTCCTTGACATTCTATACAACTGGAAATCTCCACAGTTGATTCTTTCAGTTTGGTGGATTAAACTCGCAAAAACGCGACAATAGAATGCGGTCGAGAAGCTCAGTGACGATTGGTTTAAGGCTCTGACGTCACTGCCTGCTCCACCAATCAATGCCCTGCGGAGGAACTTGATGCATTCACAGCCCTTGCGTTAGACCCAAAGATTCATTTGTATTTTTACAGAGCTTGGCAATTAAATTGCTTAAATCTCTTCTGTCCCAAGGTTGCTCTTTAATATTCAGGTAATGCTTAACTATTCTGAGAGTTACAGAAAATGATTATAAAGAAAATATTGTTTGAAACTGAAGGATTGTATAGAGGGGTGCAGTCGTTATGTAACTGTAAGTGATTCTGGTGATGTTCTCATTTAAACTGAGTTGATTTGGAGGATAGCCTAATGAGAAGGAATTCAATCTTTAACATAGAAGAATAACACACAGAGATCCTGGATCAGAGATGTATCTTGAGAACACAATTTCTTCCTACAGATCCCTACAGAAACCTACACCATGAGCAACATCTATAGATAGATAAATTATTATTATTTAGATAATAATATAAAATTATATAAAATAATATAAAATAGATAAATTTATTATTATTATTATGTTACAATCTCTGTAACATAATTCAAGGGGAAAAAATCACACAAGAGGAAGATTATTAGGAATCATTTCATTGGCAATAATGAAATGATAGCCAGAGTTCGTTGCTTCATTACTATAAGAATTGATTCTTAAAAACGAGTTCAGTTAATGATTAACAGAAAAAGCTTACATTTATATAACACCTTGCAGTTTGAGGTAACCACACGTTAGCTTGATGGAATCCATGCTGGAAGAGGGCAGACTTGGGAAGACCAACTTGGATTGACAATCTACTTTTCCCACTACGTAGCTGTAAGTATAGGTATCAAATAAGAAATGTAATATCTCTGAGCCCCAGTTTCCTCATCTATATGGTGATAAGAACAACCTTGCGGTGTCATTTTGTAGATTAAATGGGCTAATGTTTCTAGTATCCCCAGAGTAGGGGTTAGATGCTTGAAAATATTCATTTTCCTTTATGGATATGTTGATGAGTTTAGGGAACCTTTGGGAACTGAATTTAAATCAATCAATGGGAAAATTCCATTTAGAATTTGTTTGATTCCACTGGCCAGAGGGATGCTGCAGAATCAAATATACTTTTCTTAGAGGAAAATATAGAGTTAGCAGCTAGTAATAAATTGTGAATTGCTTTTTCTCTCCTTTAGCAACAGCAATTAATGGCAGGCATTAATTTCAAGGAATGCAATGTAAACTTCATTCAGGAAGGGTCTGTATCCCCAAGGACTGATTAGTGTCTAAAGCTAATAGGTGCTCAATAAACATTTGCTAAACAAAAGAATGAATAATGACTATCAACATATGATGTCTTTTCTTTTCCTTAAGCTTTTTGTCCAGTATTAGTATAATTTACTCTTGTACCTTTAAACTTTTTTTTCATATATTTCTCCTGAATTTTTCTACCTCCTTGAAAAAGGTTGAGAGAACTCCCTCATCTAGACTAACAATGAACAGTTTCCTCATTGAATTTTTTGCAGCTGTTCCCAGTGCAGATTCTGTGCTCCTCCACTGTTAGGAGCTTTGATGCATGGAACTCCCTCTGCAGTTTCTGGCATTCTCCTTAACTTCTTCAGATGGGACTTGTCCCAACCCCCTTCCCACTTCTTTTCTAGTCAGTGTCACTGATACAGTCCTTCCCGATGGAGATCCTTCCTGATCCAGATGGTTGATGGTCGGATCAACTTTTGATTCAGAAATGTTACACCAAGAGAACCATTTCAGTTACACTGGAAGTGACAGCTCCTCTAATGCCATTTCCTATTTCCCAATGTTAAATTTTGAAAATCAAGGAAAAGTGATATTTGTACATTATACATATACACGTAGATGATTGTTTAAAAAATATACTAGAGGGACAGAAGGAAGAAGAAGACCCCCCCCCTCACTAGTAAAGGAACTAAGCGTCAAAGAGTAGCAAGTTCTTTATTGTTTCAGTATTCCTAATAATTCTTACCACTCTCTATCCAAACCAGAAAAAATGACCATTTAAACAACAAAAACACGATGCTTTAAACAAACAAATATATAGAGTGATGGTAGGAATTCTCTTTCAGTTTTTCAGTGCTAATAGAGCATCTTCAATATTATAAGACTTTAATATGATTCACTGGACATAGTAGAAGAGAGAAGGATGAACACAACCCTATGTTTTTGTCATATATGAAAGGCCAGACTATCAGTTACTATTTTAAAGGGGCTTTGCATTTATTAAACATTCTATTTACATATGCTGTCATAGGTCCACATTTACGAATGTGTTTTTTGGCATGAACTTTCTGAGAAAATGCAAACTTAAGCTGGGCTTCTTAACATTCACCTCCTTCTGAGTGAAAGGGTTACTTTAAAAACCATCAGCTTAAAAAAAATTGGCACAGGTATTTTAAAAGCAAAGATCAAAACAAACGTTTACTGTTTCTTTTCCCCTTTGAGGTTTGCATATAATTCAATGTTTTAAGATTAAAAAATGTGCTGCCTTATGGCCTCCACTGAGATTGTGGCATTTGGAAAATTTTGGAACAAGCAAATAAAACTTTTTTTTTAAAATGTAGGTATGGAACATAGAAATGAATATAAAGTGTAGTCAAATAATGCTCTGCATGAAAACTGATCAGAATTTCCAGTATTATGATCTATTAAGAGTTACAGTTTTCAGAACATTTAAAAGATCAGAGCCCCAGGACTGGGCCTAGCCCCATCTTCTGGCTGAGACCTAGTAGTTGATAATTTGGAAGGTGCATAGTCTTTAAGCCGTTGTTGACAGGACAGTTCAGATGAGTTCAAAGAAAGCTATTACAGCCAGTTGAAAAGGTAATGCATGTATTTAAAATACATTAAATATTGTTAGGCAGCCACTTTTTTGCTTCGAACAAAATAAAACGCTTTTAAAGACTGCCTGAACCGTGACCGGTTCTGCCTAGCACGGTGTCTGGTGCTCAATAAATATTTAATGAATAAAATAAGTCTGTGCTAAAGTTGAATTTTAAAATAATAATAAAACCAAACCTACTTAGTTGCTTAGAGTAAGTGGAAATCCCTAGAGCAAACGAAGGGGTTCTGATTTGGTGCCCTGACCATCCTGTAGCACAAAATAGGTCATCGTTAAGGTTGCAGAGTCCAGCAAGAGGTCTGTCCTCCCCTCCCCCGTCCCCCGCGCGCCTTCTCAGAGCTGTGGCTAACCTGAAATAACACCCACCAGCTCGAGTTCAGAAATTCGAAACAAGGGCTGGGTGCAGGATAGAATTTCAACCTCAGTTTTTGCCCGGCACAACTGACTTTTGTGCATTCCACCCCAAGACTCCTCCCCAGACCCGAGCTTTGTGTAGACTCTTCTTAAGTTACCCGGAGTTAGAGCAAAAGGGTATCTCCAACGGACCCGCAAGGACTTCCCTTGCTTAGGCGCTCACGGGGAACTCTCATTATCCTGCTCTCCCTTCCTCCCGGGGACGTGAAATGCTGAGTTGGAAATTCTAGGGTGAAGATCTGGGGTCGGTGAATGCAGACCGAACAGAGCCGAGGTTTGAACGACGCCAGCCTGCGGGCAGCGGAGCGGGCGCTCTCGGGGGTTGGAGGGCAGGGGCTGGAAGCCTGAGAAACGCCCGGAGCCGGGTCGCAGAGCCGTCCCCAGGCACACGGCGGCCATAGCGGCAGCCGAGAGCTTGGTGCAGAGGAGAAGGGCAGCGGAGGGCGATGTGCGAGGGAAACAGCCCAAGCGCCCGCCGGGTGCATGAAAATCTCCGCGAGCCGCGCGCACTCCGCGCCATCCAGTTGCAGGGTCTGCCGCTGGCGTTGGCGACCGGTCCCCTTTCCCCCGGGGATTGGGACAACCGCGCTCCTCCAGGGACTGGAGGATTCCGCGCCGAAGGCACCTCCCCTACATGTGCCCATCTCACCCTCCCCGCTAAGTACCCGGCACTTCCCACCCCCGTGAGAGGCCCCCAGTGTTAGGGCGAGGACAGAAGGGGGTACTAGGGATTCGCCCCCAATCCTGCAGAGGAACAGGCTGGGGATGCAGGGAAGGCTGGGGGTACCCAGGCCTGCGGAATCGTCCCTGCCCTGGTGGAGCGGGAGGGAAATGCCTTTCTGCTTTCGCCCCAAACTTTGGGTCTAGCCAGGCTTGCAGCCACGATCGCCCGCAGGGAGGTTGAGGGCGTGGACAGCGACCTGGTGGCGCCCCCGCGGAGGCAGGACTAGGTGGGACCTCAGAGGAGGGGACCCTGGCTCGCGCCCTGCTCCGGGTACCGAGGAGCCTTCGGTGCTGGCCCCGCAGCCCTGTGCTTTGTGGGGCTCGACCTTGAGGAGCGCAGTGTCATTAACCTGCAGGGATCGGCCAGGTGACAGAGCGGCCGGCAGCCCTGGCGCTCCGTGTATCCGCTGAGCACCCCACCAGGCCCGCAGAGGCCGAGCTGCGTCCAAACGCGGTGTCTGCCCGGTGCGTGGTGAGGGCGCGGAGGAAGAGGCAGGCCGAGCTGTCCAGTCCCCTGCTCCGAGGGGGGCCCTCGGGTCTGGCACCAGCAGGAAAGAGACCTGTTGAAAACTCTTAACGCCAACTTGATAGACAATCGAGCCGCCAGAGCAAAACCCTCTTTCCAATCTGATATTTTCAAGTGTCATAAACGCTGCATTGCAGTAAGATTGCGGCTCCCTTAAATGGGCCGATAATTTTAGCTCTCTCCTACAAATTCCCCCAACCGGGGATTTCAATGTAAAGCAATTCAAATAAGTAAAAACCACTTTATTGCTGTTCGAAAATTCTTATGCATTTATTCTGTTTAAAATTTGATATAGGGCATTTTTTTTGGTATTACCATTTATCGCTTGCCAAGAAATAATTAAGAATAGGAGCTCGAAGATTAATTTTAAATAAAAAATCTTCTCAAATGAAAATGTCAGGTCATAAAAATTCCTTTTAAATCATAACAGCATATAAATCTTTGAAATTAACCATGTAATTACAATGTCTATCAACTTTTACCTTGAGCTTTGAGCCTCTCTTTTTAATCTTCCATTCTTTTTTAATGAATAGCTATTTTGAAATTAAAAAGTACTGTTCATTACACATGCCCCACTATAATAGGGTTTTTATCATATTTGCTCTATGTAAAAATACTTGCTACTTTGTAATTATTCACACGCCGATCCTTTCCTATATTGAGTGGAAAATAAAAAATGAAATAGAAGTCAAAGGTGCTTTAGAGCTGAATGATTTACACAATTCATTAAGGACGGTGATTTTTCAGTTAGCATCAGATTAAATGGTTACTTACTCTCAAATAGCCCTTGGGGAGTTGAATTGCTGGGTAGCAAACAGATTAAAGTTTGCATTGAAAGAAAAATTGAATTCAGAGGTAATCAATAGCATAATAGGGGCAGTGAGTGGTGCCTGCTGCCTGAAATGAAATTACCATATTTTTAATCTTAATTTTCCACTCTGTTTATCTGACAGTGTGGATGTGCAATCCAAACAGATAATGAGAGAGTGGGATATTGACACCGCTGTCCTCTGGAGTGCTTGTTTTCAGTGATTAAATGCTGTGATCTGTGATTACTTTGTGCAGGGATGTCGGGGCTGCTGGCCAGACCCCGGGAGGGGCACCGGCTCAGCAGCTGTAGCTCCCTCTCCCAGGTCCTGATGTCTGAAATTCATTTTCCACCAGCAATATTGAAAAATAAAGATTACCTATTTATGTATATACTTCAGCTGCACAAATTACAATAATTAATCCCATTATTATTGTTGTCCTGACTCAAAAACCTTCTAATTAGATCAATATGTAGTGTCCCCTCTAAGTTCTGTATTCATGAGCTAACAAACTTGCTTCTTATAGGGTGATGTGAGTTACAGAAAGCAATGCCTTGGGAAACTTTGAAGGGAAAGTGTACTGTCATTAGAGAGAGCGCAGAGAGAAGACTAGGGGCATTGTTGAGAAAAGAAATTCCAGCCCCTCTGGCTGCAATTATGTAACAAGCTGGGATAATTTTTAAAACTACAACTGGTGTTCTTTGGGTATGGGGAGAAAGTCATCTTGTACATTTAATCAAATCAATACCTCTAGCCAAGTAAAAGTGCCCAGTCACACAATTTTAAGGTTATGTAAATAAATCCTGTATTCACAAAATCCAGTATCTTTTGAGATCTAAATGCACCATCATGGTCAGAATCTTTCTGATAAGTGTCTTATATTAAAAGCATAATTCCATTTGGCAAGGAGGAAATTCACAATGCTTCATGTTAGGCAACATATAATGGACGCATTATTTGAATTTGAATCCATTTAATCCTGCTGTGGGAATAGATTTACAATAGATGGTGGTTATCTACCATCTACCCTAAGGACTTGCAAGGTCCAGCCTAGCTCTGTGTAAAGTCTGTGTATGTTTGGAGACTTCGGTAATTATGCATAGTTAATTAATTTATGCCCCCTTGATACATATGTATACCCAAATAAAAAGACTGGAAGAGAAAAGTTCATGGGTAGCACTGACTGTCTGATAATAGATTATTACACCATCTTATTTCTCTAAATTGGAGCGCAGTTGTAACAGGTAAGGGAGCCATGCCTCAATCATTCACTCCTTAACCTTTGCTAGAGTGTTGTCTTCAGTTCCTACAGCACATAACAACTTTATCCCCGGTCATCATTTCTGATATGCAGGGGAAAGGGAGCCCACGGCTAAGGACTGAGAAATGAAGAGAAAAATAACTGTGACAAAGGTGAATGAGCTCCACAGCTGGGTGTGAATTCAAGTTTATTAGCTCTCTGATTGGCAGCATCCCTCACAAAAATTCCCAGCTTCTCTAAAGAGCCAACTGGTCGAAATCAGAGAGTTTTAATAAATTAATATTTAACCCTTGAGTGGCCACAGGCAGCTCTCCTCTTGCCACCTGTATTTAGTGATAAAGAAACTGGGGGAGGACACGTGTGCTCATAAATATTGACCAATGCCTGCTGCTTAGTTTTGTATTTTGAGCATAGACTAAGGAAATTCCCAAGTGTTACATAAACCCACAATGAATGGTATATCCTAATTTTACCACCTGCTTTAGATATGCTGTATGCTGTGTTATTTTGTAAATTGCTGTAAAGAAAGGTGACATTAGATCCACCCAATTAATGAATATAATCAAGTCCCATGAATGTCTATAGTAGTGTTGCAATGAGCTTAAAATTTTTGCTTGGAGTCTTAAAAAAAGAATCACAAAAAGATGTATGAGGAAGATAAACAGAGTTTGGACTGATTCTTTCACATAGAGTTTTAGCACCATTTTGACTATTTATTCAGTATTCTGAAGAATCTATAGACTTGAATATAAACTACATACAGTCCCGTCTTCATTACCAAAAACTCATCCAATTTTTTGATAACTTGTATTGTGCTCTCTAAAAATTTTTTTTATCAATACTTAAACATGCCGATACTTATAGCAATGGAATATGGCTGATATATATCCATTGACATGGAAAGTAGTCAAAGTGCTATTTGAACTATTTCCCTATCTCCTGACTACCTCTGTAATCCAGCTGAAACCTAGGTTTTCTAAGGATACAAAAGCTTTCCTCCACCCCTATACCTGCAGTCACCATTCGAAGTTTATTGAGCTTTGGCACACACAAAGAGAGTGAGAAAATCCAAACCAATCTCTTTCCTTTCACTTTCTGACATGGTCCTGACATGGTCCATCCTGACAAATCCTGACATAGTCCATCACCTTTTAAAAATAGTGAGCTGGCCTTCCCCAAAAAGGAGAAAGGAAACAAATCTAATGGAAAACAATGGAAGAAGGATAATCTAATCTTTAAATAAGAAGACATGTTTCTGAAAGCTTAAGAAGGGGGAGTTTCACACTGATGTCATCTTCTGAAAAATGTGAGCCCTCCAGGAGGTGAAGAGAGAAATATTAATGCCATTAACCCATTGTCCTAGAATTCACCCTAAATGGATGAGATTTGAGGGAGGACTCTAGATCACAAGAAGTAGAAGTATTCATGGAAAACAAATGGTTTGCTCCTGATTGGCGTTTAGTTTGTTCAAC
Source organism: Loris lydekkerianus (assembly GCA_963574355.1). NCBI lineage: Eukaryota > Metazoa > Chordata > Mammalia > Primates > Lorisidae > Loris > Loris lydekkerianus. The sequence goes on from CAUYPK010156570.1 coordinate 55,312, forward strand.
CATTAACAAACCCGTCCCTGGGAAAACCCACATGTTCCAGTGAACCATACACACAGAGACCAGTGGCTGTTACTTCCCATAGGTGACCCGAGCTTTCCTTCCAAACCAGTGTCTCACGGCCCAGTGAAGAAAGAAAATGTACTTATCACAGACTCTGGGAATGAAAGTTCATTCTGGGGCCACTAGGTTGAGATATGTCTCAAGTACATTTTATGTGAAGGACACAAGCCCCAGCAGTTTCTTCAGGGAATGGTAGCACTACTGAACCCAGTATGACAGTGCCAAATATTTTTCACTCCTAGAGGCCAGATGTTTTTTGTTAACTTTTGATATCTCTGCTTCCCTCGCACTGGGGATAATCATACAGCCAAGAACTCAAAAAATAAAGCTACGGGTGATACAAAAAGAGAAGCACAATTTCTGTGGAGTGAAGAAAATGAATACGTGGTGAGCTTTAGAAAGCTGCGGGGAGACATATCTGAATTATGCAGTGCTCTATCCCCAGGGCCGAGTGCATAGTGGACAGTAACTATTTGTTTAATGAAAGAAAATACAGATACAGCAAAGTTTGAGAACTGTCAGATCATTTTGATTTTAGGTTTTATTAATAATCCAGACCTCAGATACTTAAGTTACAGTGAAAAACCAATATTCTGGCTATACTCTGTTTAAAAGTTTGTTACTCTACCAAACAACTTAAAAGTCTAGTAATTTATTCACTATTTGATCAGATACTTGACAAAGCACAAGTGGTCACCCTCCAGACGCTTTGAGTTCCCACTGCTACCCACCACATGCTTGGTCTCCACTCACCACATTGTCTTGACATTTCACTTCATATTTGTCCCTCTCTTCCCCCTTTGGGAAGACAGAAGCCAAGTCGTATCTTATTGCCCCTTCCCTTGGCACAGAGGATACTTCACAAAATGTTGAATGAATATAAGCCTTGTGTGGTATGATGACAAAATCTTATCCTGAGCTGTCCCTGGTTAAAAAATAAGGGTAAATAGTGCCCCTTTGGGAGTTCCATTGCAATCTCTCTCTATCTCTTGGTGTCCCCTGGGAGAAGGTCATTACCAATCGGGGTCCTTTTTCTGTAAAATGAAAACATGGCTCTAGGTAACTTCCACCTCTAAAATTTTATCAATCAGAGATATTTTTTTTTCTTGAAAACTTAGCACTGACTAGGTTTGTTCACTAACTAAACATGTTTGGAGACTATACTAACTGTAGGTTAAAGTAGAGTTTTCTAAAGCACCTTTACTTTCATTTCATGTAGAAAAGCCATAGGAAACACATGTTTTCTTTATAGAAACATAACATAATATGTATCTACCTAGATGGCTTCACATTTAAATGTCTGTGAATGAGTCTTTTCATTTGATTTTTTTCTTACTAAGACCTTGCTACCACCATGTGGCCTATCTGACTCTTTTAGCCAGAGAAAACCCATAGTATCCTGTCAGTCTTAAAGCAGAGATGACTGCCATTCTTATGTTCACCACCCGGGTGTCATGGTAGCTAGCCTCCAAGAGGCTCACGCTAACCTCCATCTCCTGGTCTTCATATATCTTTTTCTACACTGTAGCAGAGCTGTCTTTGTGATCAATAGAATACAGAGAAGCAGTGACATGTCACTTCTTAGATTGGATTATAAAAGTCTGGCTTCAGGCTCACATTCTAGGCCTGTTTGTCAATCTGCCTGCCTTCATTTATTGTTGGGGAAGCCAACAAGTCATGAAAGATGCCCTCTGGAGAGACCACATCACAGAAAACAGAAGACTTCTGTCTAATACCTCACAAGAAACTGGAGAAGCCAGCTGCCATGTCATAAAGGCACTTGGGTGACCTGTGGAGAAGTCACAAAACATAAAACTGACATCCCTGCTCATAGCCAGAGAGGATCTTAGGTGTATCAACAACCATATGGGTGAGCTTGGAAACAGGTCTTCTCCCGTCAAACCTTCAGATGAGACTGCAGCCCTGTTTGACCTTGAGACAAAATCACCTACCTAAGCTGCTCCCAGACTTCTGCCCATAGAAACTGTGAAATATTTGTTGTTTTAAGCTACTAAATTTTGATATAGCCTGTTATGCTGAAAGAACAGGTATCCAAATATAAGCATCAAGCAAGAGTTTTATTTTGGTAACATGAAAATACCAATTGCACATCTTCAGAATCTTTTTTATTGTTACAAATGTTTTCTATCTGCATTAGTAGGTGTAGAGTCTGAGTATTCTAAGATGTGGAGCCTGCATAATCACTATATTTGTTTTTACACTTTGTGGCAACATGTCTTCTTACCTTTCTGCCTCTAATATTAAAGTCCAAGGATCGCTTTCCTGGGACCTATCTTTATAAAATCTCAGAGATGTGACACAGATCCATAACTATTTTTCTGATCAATTAAAAAAATGCATGTATCCAATAAACTCACAAGTTGAATGAGAACAGGATAAACTACAGCACACTCATGGACAGGACACCAGTTTACTAGTTTCCTACCATACTTTGAAAATCAGGCTGATGGATTCATATGAGACAAGAGTGGGGCTTTTAAAAGCAAGACATTGTTGTAAGGGAAATCCTTGATGTTGTTTAAGACACTATTTTTCCTTGTAAATTCTACAAAAATGACAACGTAACAAATATTTACACACCAATTACAAACATGCAGCTGATTTGGGGTTTTGCTGGAATAAAGATAGTGTATTTGTTCAGAGTATAGAACGTAGACATCAACTGTGGTTTAAATATATTTTCCTTCTCATCTTAACCTGAATATTAGATAATAGCTATTACATTTATGGCAATGCCAATAGTGACCACTAATTGAGCACTTATGTGATTTATGCACACATTTTCACATCCAATTCAAACTTTTCTTTGAGTTGAATTTGAATAGTAGGTATTATTATTCCATTTCATGGATGCAAAATGGAGGCTGAGAGGGTTGAGATCATTTGCACACAGCTTTTAATAATGGATTCAGGATTCAAAGCCAAGCTTTTCTGAGCCCAAGATTCATGTTCTTAGTCTTATGCTGTATTGCTATCCTGTATTATTATTTATGTTAATTTTGTTCATGACAACATATTAGAAATTATTGAAGTCTTTAGTACAGATTTATAGAAAATCCATAACTATCACTAACAACAAAAATAATTCTCATGTTTAGGAAGATTTTATGTTAGGCTCAAGGTGAGAAAAAGAGATTCCACTTACTAAAGAGACACTCAGAAAGGAACAGAGAAAAGCGTCTGAACTCTCTCACCCCAGGAGAGAAGGGGTGGCAGCATTTTATGGATATACTTTCATCACATGCATTTAATAACTGTCATCATCTCTTGAGTTGCAGATTTGGCCTTTTGTCTCAGAATATCATTTCTCTTTCAATTTTCCTATTGAGGGTCCCTATGATTTTAATACATTTCTGAGTATTCAATGCCAACCTTTAAAAAAAATCTATACACATATAATTAAATTTTTTTTCCAAGGGAGTAGGCCATTTATGTTATTCATCTTCTCTTAGAGTCTGAGCTGCAGTCCTTTGGTTTTTCTAGTTAGGATTCAAATCAGGCAGGTTCATCAGAGAATTTCCTGGCGGTGATCACATTGGCGCAGGGTAATGTTTGTTACTCAGACTTTCAGGGTTATGGGTAAAAGGGACGCCGGCAAAGCTCTCTAGCACTCTTGAGCATGTCGGTGTCTTCCGACGACTGCTTTGTCTGCTATTGCTGCCACTCTGCTTACGTCAGCACTGCAAAAGGCATCACAGGAAGGTGGAAAGAAAAAACAATATAGCTTATGGAATTACCCACAGAAAAGAAGTTGTCGATCATTTATTAACACACAAATTAAGCAGGAGCGATCGTCATTTCCTACTCATCAGTTCCAACAGTAACAGCCTGCCTTTTAAAAATCAGAGATAAATGGATTTGACTCTTTGGGGTTTTTTGTGCTACTGCAAATGTGTGTGTTTTAAAGAGGTGCTGCAAATTCGCTGAATAGTTAAATAATGTGACTCTGAAGTGTTTCTTTTTCCTTCATATTACAGTGAACTGCCCCATTTTGAGGATTATTTGCTACACTATTACTGCCACTGCAGTATGTAAATATCTTTGGCAAATTGAGAGTATAAATATTTTTCAGATAAGTGTACCTGGCTCATCTCTTCATAAGGTCTCTAGCCTAGACTTCTTAACTTCATTCCCTTATTCCCAGTTTCTGTTTTATGTTGCTTTCTCGGATCCCCATTTTAAAGATGGAGAAAGATTAAAAACATAGCACTTTGTTCAGGATCATGAGGAAAAATTCCAAATGAAAACAGTCTGTGTATTATTTATATCTCATTGCTCCACAAATGATAAAAGTGATGCCTGAATAATCATTGACGACAATCTCTAAGAAAAAAAAATTACCTCGACTCAAGCAATTTTAATAACAGCAATGACAACATAAAAATAGAAAATTAAATCAATGATCTCTGATTAAACTAAATTGGCATTAGAATACACCTTTTATTGTTTTTGGTTTTGTTTGTTTCTGTTTTATAAGCAGATAAAGTAAATTTTGTTCCCATTTGTCTTATTTGGGGGAGATTTCAATGAACTATGTCTATTTGAGTGAAATCAAGTTTAATACAGTTTAAAACACATTAAAATAGCTTCCAATTTTTTTTAATTGACAATATCATAGGCTACCTTATAAAATCTCTCTCCTTTGTTGTGGGATACTAATGTTCTATTTTACGTACAGAAACTTATAACTTAGATTAGTGAATTAATAGTCAATCAACATTGTTTCAACCAGAGGGGTCCAGAGTTTATCCCCATAATTAGGCAATCTGAGAATGTACCCAAACTAAGCATGTTTAATCCCACAAAATAGACACATATAGTAAATATTAGTAAAGTTCAGTTCCTTCCTTACCTTTTATATTTAAAAATGTTATGGGTGGCTCCTGTGGCTCAGTGAGTAGGGCGCCAGCCCCATATACCGAGGGTGGCGGGTTCAAACCCAGCCCCGGCCGAACTGCAACCAAAAAATAGCCGGGCGTTGTGGCGGGTGCCTGTAGTCCCAGCTGCTCGGGAGGCTGAGGCAGGAGAATCACTGAAGCCCAAGAGCTGGAGGCTGCTGTGAGTCCTGTGACATCATGGTACTCTACCGAGGTAAAGTGAGACTCTGTCTCTACAAAAAAAAATAATAATAATTAAATAAATAAATAAAAATGTTAGTAGTTCTGTTTTTGGTTTTGTTTTTTTTTTTTTTTCCCTGCATCATAAAGGGTGATTTTGGGGCATCTTCCATTTTGGAGACAATGTAAATTGTTGTAGAGTTTCTACTTTTCAAGTGGAGATTCTTCTTTTATTTTATTTAAAAATATTTAAACTTCATCATTCACGTACTTAAATTACGTACGTAGCTTTTTAACTTTTATTTTTGGTATTTGTAGAGGCTTATTGCAATGTAAGTGGGGAAATGAGCACCACTGTATTAAAGGACTAAAGTGCAATCCAGTCCTCTGATTGAAAAGCAAAATGTGGTTAAGTATATGTGGATCAGAGTGTCTATTTATCACATATGAGATAGGGGTTGGGACTGAGGGAGGTGGAGAACTTATGAACTGTCAAGAATCTGAAAATTTCTTATGACTAAGAGGTTCCAGCTTGTTCTATATCTTTCTAGAGAGACCATACGGGACCCAGTGAAAGTTACAAAGAGGCAAACTTTGCTCAAGGAAGAACATTTTAACTTACAGATTTATTTAAAATATAGGCTGAAATATTGCAGATCACTTGTCTCGACAGTCTGTTCCTTGGCTAAGTAGGATTTACAGCTGTTGGGAATTTGCAGATAGATTCCAGCATAGGATGGAGCAGCTAATCTCTAATGTTCCTTTTAATTCTTAAGTCTTGTGATTTTATAATAATCAAAGAACAATTCTCCAGAAGACTAGTAACTTGGGATGCCACAAAGAGATGCAACAACTGCATTCGAGTGTGTGTGATGGTAATTAGAGGAGGCAGAAGTTGAAGAGAAGAAGAAATCTAACTTCAGTGGAGCCAAAGAAACCCTTGAAGCATGAGTCATGACACACTGTGCTAAGTGAGTTTGGGAAGGTTCTCTTGTAAGAGGTCTTTGGAAAGGGAGTAAAAAAAATATCCATCTAGGAAGGTCTAAATTTAATAGTCAAGGGTAATGGAGGAGGGACATGGAAGGAGGTAGGGTATTTGGGGGCACCTCACCTAATGTGTATGATGCAATGGAACATTTCAAAACTATTATGAAATGAGTATAATTGTAATGGATATGTTACTTGGTTCAATGTAAGCATTTCACATTGTGTATCGAAGCAGTACACTCACTGAACCCCGTAAATGCATCAATGCACAAAGTTATGATTTAATTAAAAAAAACAATAATTAAAAACAAAAAAACAGCCAAGGGTAAGCTGATCTCACAAAGTTCCTTTGGCTCTGTAGTTCTATGGGTCACTATGACCATCTGCTGAGGTTAATTAACTAAATCATTCTCTGCTCCTTCCCCCCCAAAGAAAACTTTCAGTAAAGAACAGAGGAGGAAGTGTCATTTGTTTTGCTTCTATGACTTGCCTCTTCTTCTTCTTTTTTTTTTTTTTTATGAGAAATTTACTCTGAATCAGTGGGCAAGAGCAGTTAATAGTGCATTATCTTAAGGGGGAAAAAAAAGGGAAAACTACTATGTGGCATGATTCCTTGCAGATCCAGAACCAGAGACTGTGTGTGGGTTTCTGGTTTGTGCAGTGTCTTACAAAAATAAATACACTGGAAAAGAAAGATCGTAAGATGTAAGTTCCATCACTTACAAGAGGCAGAGAACTCCTGGCCCCTTCTTCCTGGGTGATAAACAGGCAGCATATCCAGTGAATAGTTCTGCTTAGTGAGGGTTTCTGGGAGCAGGAATCAATGCTGTTGCTTATGGGGCAGGTGCAGTGCAAATAAAGCCCCTCAGTGCTGCCCCTGGGCTCAAAGAGGCATGAGATCACACAGTTCACACAGGCCACAAGAAAGCTGCCAGCTCTGCCCATCTGGAGGCCGCTGTTGTGACGAGCTTCCCAAAGGAGTGGGTAGTCTGCTCTTCTGCCTCTGTGATGCAGCCCACAGCTTCCTTCCTCCGCAGACGCAGGGGAAAAGCAAACATTCTATTTTTCAGGGCTTGTCCAGGGAGTTTTGTCTCTGATGGGTACAAGAGTCAAAGAAGAAAGTGCTGGTTTTACCAACTGGATGCTCATGATACTCTGATGGTTAAAAACCAAGGTTGGGATAATTCGCCCTATAAATGAAAACTTGTGTATCTAATGCATGCTAAGGATGAGGGTAAACGCAATAAAGATTTTACATTTAACAATTATTTCAATACCAAAACAAGCCGAGTAATGATTTAAAATGTGGATTCCTTAAGATGTTTCTTGGAATATTTCCTTAATCTCCTTAAATCTGCTATAAACCTTGACTATTGCCTAAATCTGTACACATGCTTATTCTCCAATTGTATTCAAAGTAAATCCCTTATGTCATGGGAATATAATATATGTAGTTTATGTTCATGGAATTGATTTCAACGTTTATAATTTAGGAAAGTTAGAATTATTTTTGATTTAGAGTGTTAGTGGTCTCTCATATTACATTTAGAACAACAATAACAAAATGCAATAAATTCTATGGTCTGTCATCTCTGACTTTGACAGTTATTGGAATTCTGTATATAATGGCGTGTCAAGATTTAACTGAACTTTTTTTGGTTTTATCTCAACAAATGAGAAGTTATAATTACTGAGAACTGAGCTAAATTTTACCTCTATGCATCCTATGAAAATATTTTTGTCAAACCCAATGAGTCTTGGAGGGGGGTCCATGCTAGACAAATGAAGTAGTTTAATGCAAACCAAACTCATGAAAGACTGATGTATAAACTATCCATCAGTGAGGAGGACACAGTTTCAGATATAGGGATGCAATCATGAATCTGAGTCATATCCATGATCTAACTGTCTCTCAGGCTCCTCGGATGCTCATTGTGAGCATTTACACACGAAGTATAAGCTGGTGTCTCATCTTTGGGGATATCTTATTTTAGATAGCGAGTGATTCCATTAACAGAGAAGCATCAATTATGAGCACACTACAGAAGATGAAACTATTACTGCAATAGTCATTTTTAAAAATAGGTATAATTTACATACAATAAAACTTACCTACCCTTAAGTGTGCAATCAATGAGTTTTGATAAATTTTACAGAGTTATGCAATTATCACCACAATACTGTCATAGAACATTTACATCACTCCAAAAACATCCCTTCGGCCTGCTGGCAGTCAATCCCTGCTCTAACTCCCAAACCCCAGACTACCACTAATTTGTACTTTGTCTCTATGGATTTTCTTTTAGGGGACATTTCATGGAAATGTAGTCATACAATACACATGTAGTATTCTCCATTCAGCTTCTATGCTCTTAATGTTCATCACTCCTGAAACATGTAGCAGCACTTCTTTCCATTTATTTATTTATTGAGACAGAGCCATCGCACCCAGCTATTTTTGTATTGTTGTTGTCATTGTTTTTTAGCAGGTCCAGGCTGGGTTTGAACCCACCAGCCCTGGTGCACGTGACTGTCACTCTAACCATTGAGCTATGGGCACTGGGCCACTTCTTTCCTTCTAATTTTGAGTAATAGTCCATTGTATGGACATACCACATTTTGCTTATCCATTCATCAGTTTGCTTTCATTTTGACTACTATAAATTAGTTGCTAAGAATATTCCTATATAAGTCTTTAGGTGAATGTATGCTTTCATTTCTCTTGAGTAGATACTTGGGTATGGAATTGCTGGGTCATATGACAAATTTATGTCTAATTTTTGAAATGAAACTGTCCAGCTGTTTTCCAAAGTGACTGTACTATTTTACATTCTCAGAAGCAACATGTGAGGGTCCCAGTTTCTCTTCATCCTTGTCAACACTTATTATTGACTGTTTTCTTGGTCATAGCTATTCTAGCTCTAACAGTCATAAATGACTTCATGTTAGCTCAAGTAACACATCAGCTACCTGGAGTTGCAAGCACCACGGTTGAGGCCACCCGGATGCCATTGCTCAGTCTACTCCAGGCATTTCTCAGCTACAGGCACTGGCATGGTCTCCCCAGAGAGATAAGGAACTAGAAAGACATTGAAAGGAAAGACAGGGCAAGAACTATCACATGTGATATTATACATTGTATTTGGGCACATTTAAGAGAGATAGTCAAGGGAGGTATGAGGTTTCCAAGAGTAAAGAAACAGATGAGAAGAGGGCGGGGTTGGCCTCTTGGGGGATATCATTTTGGGGTTCTTGGAGAGTTCATGAAATGGTGGTGAAAGAATCAATATTACAGAAAGCCCAGAAATGAGCATTTTAAAAAAGGGACAGTGTCAAACAGTGTCAAACAGTCCTTTCCTGGCAAATACTGCAAAGTAGTTGCAGAAGATGAGACAGAGAAGGCCATTGGATTTACGTGCTAGGATCAACAATAGAAAATTCAGTCTCAGCGATGTGTTGGGGGAGAACAAGGTTTTCGGGGGTAATGGAGTTGGAAAGGAGGAACACACACTATCCTCTGGAGAAGCTCATAGAGGAGACAGCTAGTGTGAGGAAAGGCTGAGTTCCCTTTCCCATGAACCCCTGTAGCCCCAAGAATGGGAGAAGCTTGATGTTACTTCTAGCTAAATTTGTAGATTCAATTTCCAGATCTATAAAATAGGGGCTGAATATCATACCCATCAGCCCCACTGTTGGCTTGGACAAAGTACCACAGAGGCCCGTGGAGCCTCACCTGAGAAGGCTGCTGTCCTGCTTTGGGTAGTGTCTCTTTTCTTTCATGGCAACACCTCCTGTCCTGCAGACCCCAAACCTGGGCCTTCATTCCTTCTCCTTTTTCATCCGGTAGGTAGACAAAGCCATTTGACTCCACCTTCACGATACCATCTGCTTCTTTCCCCCTGTGCTGACAAGTCCTGCTTTCCAGAGACCTTCAGGGTGATGAGTGTGATGAGTCTTAACTCTAGAAGACAGGTATCTCTGCCACTAGTCCCCTGCCCACCCCTCTCCCCTGCTGGCATGCAGGTTGGAGAACATTCTCTTTAGTAAAGTGTCACAAGAATGGAAAAACAAGTTTCCAACATACTCTCCCTGGGCGCCCCTGCTACCACCTCAGGCTCACAGCCTTACTCCCTGCCCCACTCTTCTCACCTCCTGCAAAACAACTGCTGCCCCCAGACATCCTATTCCTCTGAGGCTGTTGGGCAGGCTCGTGCTCTCTTCCTGATCTGTTCACCTCTCTTGAGATGGAAAATTTTTACTTATCCTTTAAAATTCAGCTCAAAACATGCCCTTCTTTGAAATCAGCCTGACCCTCTGCTTCCTACTTTCCAGGGAATTGATGCTGCTTCCAGTCAGTTTCTTTGTCACAGGGTCTCTCAGTCTAGACCCTGATGACATTTCGAGCAGGATAATACCCTGTACCCTCAGCCTCTACCCTCAAGATACTCTTAGCACCTCTGTCTCCCTGAGTGTGACAACCCAAATGTCTCCAGACATGGACAAGTATCTCTGAGGGTGAGCCCCAGAATTGCCCTTGGTGGAGAGCCACTGCTTCGTTATCAGTTAATGTCACAACCAAACTCATTATGCTGCTTCACACAACCTCTGTCTAGCACTGGGCCAGACGTATGGTGACCACATGGAAATACAAGTTCAAAAGAGTGGATTAATAAACCGTGGTCTCTGTACACCACGGGACACTATTCAGCCATAAAAAAGATGGAGACTTTGCATTTTTTTGTATTAACCTGGATAGAGCTGGAGAACATTCTGTTCAGCAAAGTATCACAAGAATGGAAAAGCAAGTCTTCAAAGTACTCAATGCTGACATGAAGCCAGTAGACAAACTAATACACGCCCACATAAGAGAAAACTCAATTTAATTCAAGTTGGGGGAGAGGAGGAAGAGAGGAAAAATCCCCCCCACACTGAGAAGATAAGAATGTGATCTTTAGGGTCAGGGTATCCGTCTCTTCTCTAACACTTACCAGATGTGTGATGCTGGAAGATTATTTGGCCTCCTCAATCCTCAGTGTCTTCATTGTCAAACAGGGCAATAATGCTGTCAGGGTTACGGTGCAGATGAAATGATGTCATTATTTGTGCAGGTCTTATGCAGGCTTTAGGGCAGGGAGAAAATACGAATGAATGGGCTACAAAAAGCATTCTCTGCATGCTGGATGGACCTCAGAGGCCCCATCTTGTCCCTTTCCCACTACTGGGACTGTGCACAGTGCCTGGCACAAAACAGGTGCCACTATTTTCTTTGGCTGGGGCTAAAGTGATGTAGTGAAGGTGATCATGCACAAAGCAAATGGAAATTGGGAAGGTGGAGTGGACAGGAGAACACTGCCAGCAGATGGCCTCTTCCAGCTTTACCTTCTTGCTCTGGCTCTCCCTCCCTTGCCTGATCCCCGTGTTACTTTGAGCAACTCAAGAAAAGAAAGCCAGAAGCTAAACTAGGTGCAGAGCAGTCAGGCAGTATTCTTTTTTTATTCAAAGAAAAGTGTGGATGCGTTTTACTTTCCCTACTGGATTACAACCTACCTGAGAGCTGGCAGTATTGTGGCTTGTTTCACTTAATTCTCTCTTTTCCAGAACCCTCGTTCTTGACACAGATGATCAGCAAACGAATATATGAATGCCTAATGTGGAGAAACCTACAGTTTGGCAGAGTAGCATTTCCTGCTGAAATGTACAGAGCTTTTCCTGTTGTGATAAGGGATCGACAATATCTACAGTTTGTCACAAACCCGTTGTGCTCACATGGCGAGATGATCCACTAGAGTTAGAAGCAGAATTTGGGGCTTTGAGACGGCAAGATTGGTTCACCTTCAGCAGGACTTTTTCTAGTTATTTTTTACTGGTCTAAAAAAAAAAAAATCTTTTATTTATTAGCATCATCATGAACAAACTAAGTTAGATGGCAACACTTAACTCAGAGTATCAATAAGACAATTAATTGGAGACTCCCCTCCCCCGAAGGTGAAGGGGTGAGAGGTAGAAAGACACCTATACTTTGAAGCGATTTTTCTCCAAGTATAGCCTTTGGACCACCTACTGGAGGAGAGATGGTTTTTAAAAAACCATTTCCTGGACATTCCACGAGAACTATAAAATTAGAAGACGTTGAGGGAAAGACCTTCCCAAGCTTCCTTTTTTGATTTTAAAAGCACACTAAAATTTGAGAACTACTGTTGTAAAGAAAGAGAATTTTGTGTATCTGATCACCTTCTGCTGAGTCTTATTCTACATGGTTTGTGACATTAGGCAGTTTCACTGCTCTTACAGGATATCTTAAGGTCTTAAGAGGCATCATGGTAGAGTTAGAGAAAGCTCTGGTTTGCGGAGGTAAGAAGATCTGAGAACTGGTCCTGCTAATGCCTGTGCCTTGGGCCAGACAGAACCTCTTTGGTCTTCAGACCCCTCCCCTGCTGTCAGAGCTATTGGTCTTTCTGAGTGATCCACATGTTCCCTGATGGCCCACATGTTCACTGGGGCTCTGGTCTTTAAAACGCTGTCTTTTTTTCTTTTTTTAAACAAACAATAATAAAAGCAAACATCATCTTATCCTTCTGGACAACCCTTTTAAGGGTTAATACAATAGGTTAACCCTATTGTGCAGGTGGTAAACCGAGGGCACAGAGAGTAAATAAACAACCAAAAGCTTAGTTTTACATCTATAATGATAATTTCCATATTTAAAAATCAAACTATTTCTATATTCAAAATAGATAAGGGGGCGGGAGGCCTGGCTCTAACCTGAGCTGCCATTAGTAAGTATGTGACTAGGTAATCACTTAACTCCCTGATTCTTATTTCTTCCCCAGTAGAATGACATTCCAGAACATTCTAAGGTTCCTTCTAGCTCATAAAAATCTCCTGTGCTTTCTTCTCTAATCTTGACTAATGTATTGTGTACATTCGTCATGGTTCTCTAAAAAAAAAAAAAAAGTGCCTAGTACACATCAAAGAATGATAATCGTGAAAGATTTGCTTCAAAATTAAAGTGCTTTATTTAAATTCCTACTTAATATCCACATAAATTAGTTTCTCTAAGGCAGAGGGATAAATATCTTAAAGCTAGGCATTATATTTCCAAAGGTTGATTTCATTTTCTTTTTCTTTGTGCACCTGGTGAAAACATGTGATGTCCTACCATGGACACCTCACGTACCCGGAAGAGGCTGCCAGAAATGGTGGCTAGCTTGACTAATCCAGCCGAAGTTAGCTCTTCCTGCTTTAAAAGGAGGCGAATGCTTCTGCAACTATTCATTTTGCTGTGAAAATTTCATCTGTTTTTATAGATGAGTTTTCCCAATGGACGATATAGAATCCTATAACTAAGCACACCCGAATGTTGCCTTTTCATAATTATCTAAAGCACAGACGAGGCTTGAAAAGACAATTGTATAGCTTCTTGTGCTGCTTCATGGGCTTTAAGTACCCACAAAGAGGATTCCTTATGCTTTAATTTCTCTTTATTTTTCTGACTGTAAAGACCCTTGGGGTAAATGCCAGCACCACAATCCTGCCGTTATATGGTTACTGTCAGCCTGCTCAAATGATGCTTCCTGTTCATTAGGCCTCTTTTCATCTGACTACAATGTCCTGGCTTTGCTGCAATTCTTAGTCAACGCCCATCTCTTCAATAGCCTGTGAATAGTATTAAATGGTGTTTATGCTAGCTATTGTTGCCTTTTGTGTGGTTTGTCTAATTCACAGAGAAAAGTCCCCTTTTGTGGTGAAGGACCAGCTACGTCATGGCACACCATGTGCCTTCTGATGGAACCCAGTCCTGCTGAGTGATAACATTACAGGCCTGGGCTTCTTTGCAACACAATCCGGCATTCTTACCACAGTCAATACTCTCACAGGCAGACTGGTTTACTCTTTTTTTATTAAGAGGTAGGGAAAGATAAAGCACAAACAAATACCAGACTCTGAAACAAAACAGAAAAGAAGGGTAAGTTCAACTGATTTGCAACTTAGTCTGGCAAGAAGTGAGAAAGCGAGTGAAATCAAAATCATGCATTTATTCTTTTAGCAACCAGACGTGCCAGGTGTACCCACGATGGCAGCAAATACTTCACATTTCAGGAGTAAGATTGCATTATGGTTTCAGGGTATTGTTTAAAATGACACTCAATACCAGAGTCACTCCTCCGATGGGCTTTTTCTAAAGTGCTCACAAAAGAGAAAGGATATTGTATTGATGATTACATTATCCTCTGGTTCAAGAGTCTTTGCAGGGCAGGTATATTGCTATGTCTTGAAAGGGCTTTTGATGTAAGAAGATCATTACGGGCTCAGTGGTAATTGATCCTGAACAGCCTGGCTTTTGGTGCTGTGGGTTATTTCATCCTGTTACGCTGCATAATCCGTCTTCCAACTATCTGCAATCTTTTATTTTTTTTTTACTCCTAATGGTGGCTTATATTTTAGTTTATTTTTTTCCTTTGAGAAAAAAAGTGCTGTTCAGACGGAGTCAGGTGCGTAGTGGGGAAAGACTTTACCATCTGCTGAGGGTACACATCTGCTGGTATTGAAAATGTGTTTCTGAATTAAGGGTCCAGTCGATGCCCTCCTGTCTTTCTACTTTCTGACATAAAAGCCAACCCAAATGTAATGGTGAATCCAGGCAAAAACAGGGAAAAAGAAACCAGGAACCACAGCTAAACAAAGAAATGTTGTGGAGTCCACATTTTCTCTAAGAGAATGAGTGTAAACAATATCTTCATGTGGAAAAAGACTGTTAAAATGGGGTGATGTTAGTTTCTGTTCCAACTTTTGAAATTTTAGTTCTCTCCTTTCATGAGAGGGTTAAAGTAGGAAGAGTCAAATCCCCCTTCCAGCTCCAATCTCAGGAAAGCACAGGATGCTTTACAAAGGATTTGGGGGTTCTTTTTCTGAGATCAGCCACATCAGCCTGTGAGAAGCTGCTGTCTCCAGTTCGGTGACAAGTATTTATTGTGCCTAGTATGACTTTAGTCTTGAGTTTGTTGCTATGTGGGTTTAGGGTTTAGAAGAAGTAGAGTGTGCAATCGCTTGGGGGGAAAGTAACACTATAAGGAAATCAGAGGTAAGCAAGGACTAGTGAAGCAGCCCAAATCTAGAGGCAGGGCCGCCTGTGCAGTCTGGGACCGGGTAAGAGCAGGCCTGTGTCTCCTCATTGTCCTGCTATCTTTAGACTCAAGTACAGGCTGTGGCATTTTACAGGGGCTAGGGAAGTGTTGGCTGTAGCTCTCTTGCTAGAAGGATTAAAAACTTTAAATATATTTAAACATTGGCCTGGCACAGTGGCTCATGCCTGTAATGCCAGCATGATTGGGTGATCTTGGGAGTCCAGGATAGGAGGATCACTGTAGTTCAAGACCAGCCTGGGGAACATTTCTATATGAGTGAGACCTCATTTCTATAAAAAATTAAAAATTAGACAGACATGGAGGTGCATGCTTAAAGTCCCGGCTACTTGGGAGGCTGCAGCAGGAGGATCACTTGAGCCTAAGAGTTTGAGGCTGCAGTGAACTATGATGACACCACTGTACTTTACTCCAGTCTGGGTGACAGAGCAAGATCATGTTAAAGAAAGAGAGAAAGAGAAAAAGAGAAAGAAAGAGAGAAAGAAAGACAGAGGGAAGGAGGAAGGGAGAAGGGAAGAAAGCGGGGAGAGAGAGAAAGAGAAAATTTCAGCAAGAAATTATAAGTGAGTAGGTAGCAAAAGCAATTGCCTAGAGACAAGAATAAACTTTGGGGGCTAGAACCTGAGCCTCAAGCTGGGGAGTCCTGAGAATGTAAGGTTTCCTAAATAGCAGCTCTCTGCTTGGGGAAACCAAGGGCAATGTGGGTGTGAGTGAAAAAGAGGGTGCTACTGTAGAAGTCAGAGGAGTTGAACCTGGGGTCAGCAGAGTGGGGAGGGTAGGGAGAGGTGGCCATTCCAACGGCATCACCTGCCTATCTGACCAGACTGACCAGGGGAGGCCAGATGCCTTAGGAAATAGAGAAAATAAAGCCAGATAATTGCAGGCATCCTGACTCAGAAAACACAGCCTGCACTTGGTGAAATGGGTTTTCCTTCATTTAGTCATAAATCAGTCCACTCATTTGAGACGCATTTAATGCAAACCATCATATTTGTTACACAAAGTGCAGGGCCAAGGACTCTTGTGGATATCAGAAAAAATTGAGACTCCTTAGGGCGCCAGTCCAGGCTCAATATCCCAAACCTTTCAGTCTGTACAGCTGGGGCAACTCAGCCTCCTGGAGGCTAACTGCTCTCTTCACGGCTGATGGAAAGCACAGCACATCTGCACCCACAGGATGGGCTCAGTGGTGCCACTGTTTGGTGACCAGTCATTTATTTATTCACCAAATAGCTATTGAGCCACAAATATGTACCTGGTACAGTTTAAACTCTGGTGACAGAAACATAAGTACAACATGCTTCCTAGCTCTGAGAGGCTCACAGCTAGTGGCAGTGTCAGACATGTTAAGAGTGGTCACATGAACGTGTTCCTTACCTAGAGGGTGTTGTTGTACACAGGAGAGGCCGCACAGAGGAGCTGTCACGTAAGCTGCATCATGAGGAAAGATGGGGCGGTGATAACATTCAAGGTAGAGGGAACAGCATGGGCAGAGGGGATTCCGGGCACTGCCAGCAGCTGGGTGCTGAGGGGGCCCTGGGTGAAGACCAGGAGGCGGCCTGGCTTCATTGAACTCAGCTTCCCAAAGTTAGTCTCTTGATCTTTTCTTTGTGGCCACTCCACTTTTGTCTCCACCTTGGTTCATTTGTTTACTAACTCAGGCCCTGCCTTCCCCTCCTGAGAACTTGCATGTGGCTGAAGCACTCTCACCTCACATGCCAGCTACTCCTTTCCTGAACCTCCGCCATCTGTTCACAGCTGCCTTCCCCCAACTAAAGCTATGCTAGCCTGCCCAGATGCAGAATCCAGAGTCTCAGGGCCTGAAGAGACCTTTATAATCATTGGACCAGTAGTTTGTCACCTTTTCTTCTCTAAGTTACCAGACACGATAGGTGACCTTTTCCTGCCAGACCCACTTCCAAGGTTGCACCCATATATTTGGCTGCAGCAAATAGGAAAGGCTAGAATGCCATTCCTCTATCTCTAACTCAGCTGGTGCTTTATGGAATGCCGGTGATTGAAAGTGGCATTATTATAGGGCTAACAGGGAAGCTGCAAACAGTGGCTCTGCTCAAATCATAGGTGACAAGTTCCCTTGATTGACCTTATGTCTGATCTCAACCAGCACCTGACTCCTCTTACAACCGTCTTGAACCTCACTTGAATATACCTGATGATGGAAACCTCATCTCTCATAAGGCAACCATTCAATTTTTGAACAGTTCCAAATATTAGACAATTATTATTATTTTTTTTTATTATAGATAAAAATATGCACCATAGATGTGGCCCAAAATTATTTTTAAAGGGTACAGATGTCTTCTTTTCTATAACTTCAATCCATTTGTCCCAATTCCACCCTCTGAATCTACATGGAATAAATATGAGCCCACGTACTCCAATTGTCCTTTAAATATCTGAAAGTGATTATTCTCTTAACAGTTTTCTTTTTCTAGTTTAAATATCCCACTGATATGTTTTCCATCTTGGGGGAAGTCTATTTTGTCAATGTATCTCTTAAAAATATGACACTTAGAACTGAAACTGTACTCTGGCTGTAGGCCTACAGCAAAACATACAGCTGGGACTATTACTATTTTTATTCTGGATGGTATATTTCTATTAATGTGATTCCAGATCTCATTAGCTCTTCTGGCACTCTTGTCTATTGGCTGGTATTGCAATTGTCATTAAATTAACACCCTGAACTAATTTTAATTGCCAGTAGCTTAGGAGTCTCTCTTCTCCTAGTTGTTCAGGCATTTTTAAACCTTATTGAAGAACTTTATGTTTATTCCAACTGAATTCTTATTAGCTTGTTGATTGTTCCAAACTGACAAAACCAATTTGAATATGTATTTGATGTTTAGTATATTAACTACCCTGCCATCTTTGGGCCATTGCTGAATCTAGTAAGCATGCCTATTTTATTCTAGTCCAAAAATGTAATCAAAATATTGAGCAGATGAAACTACATTCAAAGGCTAGTGCTATGCCACTAGAGACTATCTTCTCCTTCTAGACTGCATTGATCTTAATTCATATAAGTAGGAGAAAATATTTTAACCAATTGTGAATTCACCAAGCCCATCTTCTTTTGGCCATAGATAGATCATGAATAATACTTTTGCAGTAATTTCACTTTAGAAGTCAAAATATGTAACTCATTTGGAAATGCAAATTGAAATTGACATTTTAGTTCAATGCACTCTCATACATGGAAAAAAAAAGTTCTTTCACTTAGAAGAAAAAATCATTTTATCATAAAGACATTTGCACTAGACTGCTTATCATAGCTCAATTTACAATTGCTAAAATGTGAAAACCAATGCCCACCAACCGAGGAATGGATTAACAAGCTGTGGTATATGTATACCATGGAATACTATTCAGCCATTAAAAAAGGTGGAGACTTTACATCTTTTGTATTAACCTGGATGGAGGTGGAACACATTCTTCTTAGTAAAGTATCACAAGAATGAAGAAGCAAGAATCCAATGTACTGAATTCTAATATGAAGCCAATAGACCATCTAATACATGCCCACATAAGAGAAAAACTCAAATCAATTCAAGGTAAGGAGTGGGAGAATGAGGGAGTGTGGAGAGGGAAAGAGGGTGGGGGATGGGTATGCTACCAGTTAATGGGCACGGTGTTAGGGTATATGGGACATCTGTTGGAGCTGGAACAATTACAGGAGGGACTCTACCTAACAAATGCAAACATTGTAACCTAATCCTGTGACCCTCAATTAACCTGAAAAAAGCTCTTTCAAGTACTCGCTAAGAGAATCACGAAGAACAGAAATTATAAAATGAAAACACAATTTGTCAATTTGTCAAATGTTTACATAGGAAAAATCATAAAGGTAAAAGACAAGTGAAAAACTGGGGAACTATGTGGAATGTATATGAGAAATGACTAATTTCATTCATACAAAGAGCTGATATGAGTTCATTAAAAAAAAAAAAAAATGGTGACCAAAGGAAAATGGGCAAGGGACATGAGCAGGCGGTTCACACCTGCACAGTTAACACATAAAGAAATGTTCAACTTCACTTACAATTGACGAGATGGAAGCTGAAACACAGATGAGATACCATTCTTTGCCTATCAGCTTGGCAAAGATTGAAACATTTGTTTGTATGCAGTGTTGTTAAAAACCAGTGCAAGGAAGCCCTTTCACATGAGTCATTCCAAATTGGTACCATCTCTGTGGAGGGCACCTTGAAATTATCAATCAAGGTTTGAAGTTCACACACTTTCTGATCTAATAATTTTGCATCCTTCCAGAGTTTATCTCACAAGTATACAGTAATCTCATAAAGTACAAAGAAACAGAGAAGTTGCACAGGATGGACCAGATCAATCACTTATCAATTGTGTGACCTTTGACAAGTAACTTGAGCTGTTGTGCCTTTGAGTCCTCATCTGCAAACCTGGTATAGTCTCTGCTTATTGGAATGTTGTGAGAAATAAATGAGTTCTTCAGAGCAGTGCTGAGCACATGGTAAGTGCTAATATATGTTCTTTTTTTTTTTTTTTTTTTTAACTATTATTTGGAAAGTTATCTGTTAGAACCTTAAAAAAGTCCATTAACAAACCAACTAGTTAAATCATGGTATATTCATATAATGTGATACTATATATTCATTACAAAGAATCAGGTAGTTTTCCTAAATGTTGGTTTGAAACAATGTCCAAGTTACATACAATAAAGAGAAAAAAGGAAAAACAGGAGGTATGATATGATCATTTTGTGTAAAAGATAGGCTATACCACATTTATCATATACCCATCACAATATTTTATAAGGATCAACTATCAGCAGTGGAACTATGAAGCCAGGGAGGAAGAGAAAGACTCTGACTTTTCAGATTATATCCTTTTGTGCTGTTTGAAGATTTGAAAAATGATGTACATATACTACTGTTATACTAAAAAATTATATGCTACCATCTAATTCTTACACTCTAAGACTTTTTTTTTTTTTTTTTCACAAAAGAGGTAAGCATATAAGCCCAAGATGCACAAAAGGGAAAACAGTGGGAAAGACTTTCTCCAGTGTCTTATCTGGCCCTTAGGAGGGATGGGACATTCCACATCCACCCCACCTATAAATCCTATTGGCTCAACTTTCAAACTATATTCAGAATGCAGTAACTTCTTTGCATTGGGAGACAGGTAAGGGAGCTGCCCCTCTGCCCTCTCTTGCTTGGGGTGCTGCCATAGTGCTGCTGTCTGTCCCTCAAAATCTATTGTCCTCAGAGAAGCTGGAGAACTGCTTTAAATGTAGATCATGTCATTTCTCTGCTCATGTCACTCCTCTCCTCCAAAGTTTCCCCACTTCACTCGGAGCAAATGCCCCTGTCTTCATGGTAGCCTGAAGGACCTGGTGACTTCACTGTCCACCTGAACTCGGCTCGTGACTCTCCCCGCTCATTCTGCTCCAGCTAGAAAGGGCCTCCTGGCTTGCGCCCTGCATGTCTGGCTAGCTCTGGCCTAGGATTCCTACCCCACCATTCTTCAGCCCAGGATACCCTTCCCCATATAACCGAGAAGCCCTATTTCCCTGCCTTCTTCAATCTTTGCTCAAGGCTCACCTTCTCCCTGAAGGTTATCTGACACTTTTCTTACTATTGCAACCCACCGGCATCCCTGCAGAGTACACACAGTTCCTCCATGATTCCTCCTACCCGCCAGCACACACCATCCTCTGACATACTCTATTCCTTTCTAGGGCTGATAGGACAAAATACCACATGCTGGTGGCTTACAACAATCAAAATTTCTTCTTTCAGAGTTTTGGAGGCCAAAAGTCCAAGCCCAGGTGTCATCAGGCCATGTCTCCCTCTGATGCTCTGGGGAGAAGCCTTCCTCGCCTCTTCTTAACTGGGTGGTGCTACCCATGCCTGCTATGCCTTGGCTCATAACTGCCACCCTTCCATGCCCGCCTCTGTCGCCACATGGCCCTTGCTACCCCTGTGGTACTCACCATACTCCAGTATTATCACCTTCTCACTTCACTCATTCCATCTGCAATGGCCCTATTTCCAAATAAGCACATTCCAAGGTGCTGGGGTTGGAAATTCCATGTGTCTTAGTGGAAAACACAATTCCATCCATCACATAAGCTAAGCAGTTTACGTCTTTTTAACGGAGTCACTGCTTTAATTATTGCCTAGCCCACCCCACAGGGTACAAACTCAATAGGAGCTTCTTTTTGGCATTTGTGTGTTCTGGTGAAACTGGGGGCCTGGGGTAGCCCTTGACCATTGGGGCAGACGTGAGTTAAATGTCTTCTGACTGATCTTCACTATTGCCACGTGAGTACGCTATTCAGTAAGATCATCCAACCCCCTGTCCTCCAACTATCCCACTACAAAATGTTCTTCTCTTTCTCTAAAGGAAACACTGCGCAGCTGGTGAAATCCAGTGGTTACAGTTCTGAGTGAAAACCTTTCTGGACACTCAGTCTCCAGTGGTTTGTTCAAATTACCATTTAATCATGCCTCCTAGTCATGGCTTTAGCAGTTTCTCTCTAGCAAAACAGAGAGAAAGTCTGCTCGACCAAACTGAAAGCCTTGCTAAGGAAGCTTCCTGAAGCCTGCAGTTTTCTTCAATGCTGCAGATGCAACCTGCGATTCTGTAACAGCTTTATCCAGCTTTACCTACAGCCACGCAGACCAGTTCAAACCAGAGACAAGGCTCTAAGACTGTCCAGCAGCTCTGAGTCTCCAAACATCACTTCACCCCCCTTTTATTGGGGAGACAGAGAGCAGAACCTTGGGCCTGTGTTCAAAGCCCCGGGCATGCTTACAGTCTCATGCCCTGCACAGCACCACCACTGCTTTTACCCTAAAGGAGCCATATTTGTTTTCATTGCTTCCTGTTTCTGAAGTTAGAGCTCAATAGACTTGTATTTTCAGCCCACTCACAATTTTATTTTCTGTTCTGTTTCTGACACAATGAAATGCTTACCTTGTATTTGAAGCCAGGCTACATTTCCAGTTTCCTCTTCCTCTCTTTTAGCTATCATTATTCTATATTTGGAATAAAGGGGATGAATCATGACCTTCCTGGTCCACATTCAGCAGTTACCAATTGTTTGCAATCAAAGTACATTACACAATGTGAGAAAATATAGTAGGTGAGGGAAAAAAGATGGATAAACAAATACTTAAGAGGATACCTTAAATACATCTTCCATAATAAAAGAAAAATAGGGTTTGTACTAAATGTGTTAGATCCATTTAATTGTAAAAATTTTTGGAAAAAAATTGCCCTAAAATATTAAAATTGATATGCAGGACAGTTTTATAGGCCTTTTTGCTAATTAAAAATTCATAGAATGGTTAAAAAAAAAAACAACAACAGAAAACTCATTCTGGCTTACAACTCAGGCTCTCATGACTTTCGTTAGTTGAATAAACCCTGGGTGAGCTGAAACAGTCAAATTTCTGAAAATGCAATGCTGAGGTCCTGCCCTGAAGCCATGTTCCCTGGAAACCCAAACAAGGAAGAAGGCAGTGGAGATGCAGAGGCAGACAGTTGACCACGGGGACCATTGTGGGATGTGTGAAAGGGAAGGGCCAGCTGGTGGCTATGCTTTAGGATGGTTGACTTGGTTGTGGTATGCGCCATGTCCCCTACATGGTGTAGGAAGCATGGGGACAAGGACATAAGAACCCTTATCTGAGGGCAGTGGGAGTATTGAAGGAAAGGCAAAATCACATTGCAACTGGAAAAAAGTCAAGAAAGAATTTAGGGAGAGATCCTTACACCAAAAATTGTAAGAAAGTGATTGTATAAGATGGACTTTGGCTTAAAGAAGGTAGGAAGAAAGACCATGTCTTCAATGAGCTAACACGGGGTATTGGCCTTGTTGCTGTCTTGTTCCTACATTGCTCTTCCAACTGCCTCCACACTGGTGGTGACTAGGCAGGTAGAAGGAAAGCCTCTGCATCCAGGCTTTGTCTCAAAGGGGCACTCTGAGTTAACTGATAGCTTCATCTCACGTTCTTGGGTAGCTTCAAGTTCAAAGAAATCCTCCACACCTATGACAGACCAGTTCAAACCATAGACAAGTCTTTAAGACTATCCAGAAGCTCTGAGTCTGCAAACCTCACTAAACCTCACCACCCACCACATAGCTGGCAGGACACTTCCTGTCTTTCCAAAGATCCAACTGACACATGACAAAGTCAGAGTGGGACTATAGAGAGAACGCAGACTCCTTAGGATCCTTATTACATGTTTTTATAACATGATTTAAAGAATGAGAATTTTCCTATTATAAAAGAAGTTGATCTTGATTTTCAGAGTATTTGGACAGTCACAAAAAGCCACAGTAAGCAATAATTTTAGGTTCCACTGGCATCTTACAACATAAAAACCAGGCATTGGAGTCAACGTCATACATCCCCCTCCCTCTGTGTACAAAAATTGATTTCCAATGGTTGAAATTTACACAATAAAGAAAACCTTCTTTTTCAATTCTGCTGATAAAAGAGACAATAGAAGCATCCTCCTCATTAATTGACTCTTCTGTTTTCTTAAATTCACTCTTGAGAGAATCATTAAACATAAGAGAAAATGATTTGTTCCCATTGATTAGGTGATGTGCTTGTCTGACAGCCATAGTTTTTATATTAAAGTTATTAATTATGTCATTAATGTAATTTATAGAATCAAGAATAAATCAACCAGGATCTGACTGCACTGCTGGTGATGTTTTCTTAATAAATAAAAGCATTTTTAGAGAAAATAAATCTTGTGACAATAATAATAGATGCAAAGGCCAACAGCTCATTTTATAAATCACAGGGTAAGGGAAAGTTCCTCTGATTACTAAAGTGGAGAGCCCTAAAAGCTGTGTTTCTCAAAATGTACGTTTCCATATTGTGAAATTCTTAGGACCATTGCTAATTGCAGGCACTTAGGAAAGATGACTTCCCATTGTTCATTGAAATTCCTTTCTGACTTTTTATTTTATTTTATTATTTTTTTTTTTTGCAGTTTTTGGGGGCTGGATTTGAACCCACCACCTCCAGTATACGGAGCTGATGTCCTACTTCTTGAGCCACAGGTGCTGCCCCCTTTCTGACTTTTATGACCATTTCATCACTTAAGGTTAATAAGTCATATAAACTGTGGTAAGGCCAGGGTTGATTTCTCCCTGAGGTTTCCCATGAACTGTGTGTTCATATTGACTGGGGATACCATGTGCATGTCTAACCCTCAGTGACTTTTCTCTCCTAGCAATGATTGCCAAGAATTTAATTATGGCACAAAGGGAAGTAACTCTGCTTCACAGCATGGTTCTGGCTAACTGTCAAACTCTAGCCTCAAAGTGAATGTCTGGGTGTTGAAGCTAAGTGATCCCTGAGAATTTTCTAGAAAAAGCTTGATTTCAGCAAGCGCAATTTGTAGACTCTCCCTCAATTATGTTTTAAGGGCCTTAACTATTACTCCTGCCAGTTCTTTAGGAGTATGGAGCTGGTTATGTGTATTTTTTTTTTTTTTTTCTGATTTTTGACAGGTGCTCAAAATAGAGAAAGAGGTTTCTTTTTTACTGGGTGGGAAAAAGTCGAGGCCAGGCTGCTTTCATGTGTGCCAGAGTTGTGTGGTCACACAAAGCCCTCTATGTAGAAGGCCTAGCCCTTGATTAAATGCTCTGAATTACTATCTTGGAATTCTTAGTGATTTTGGAATAAGAGGCTTTGCATTTTCATGTTGCCCATTTGACTGTCCAGAGTAGGGGGCAAATATATATTCCCATGTCAAAGTGACCCTGCTGATTTCAACAAGCACAACCCATTTACACAAATCAAAGTCTAAATGTGAAATGGATATTACTTGGATAGTGTGAATTTCTTTTGTTTCCCCTTTTTATCTCTAGGAATTTTTGAAGTTTTCTGCATGGCACTAACATGTACTTTTGTTTTTTTGTATTGTTGTTAAGTATCTAAGCAGTATTAAAAGCAAAACTACTATTGTATTTGGGTCTCCTGGGAACACAAACTAAGATTTTATTCTGTTTTCAATAATTTAAAAAAATCAATGTTATAAGGCATAGTCTGTAAAAAAACGTTCAACACTGCTATTCATCAGAGAAATGCAAAGTCACAATGAGGAATCACTTCACACCTATTAGGATGGCAATTATAAAGAGACAAAAAACAAACAGAAATGAACAAGTGTTGGTGAGGATGTGGAAAAACTGGAACACTTATACATTGTTGGTGGGAATGTAAATTGGTACCACCACTATGGAAAACAATAAGGAGGTTCCTCAAAAAATTAAAAATAGAACTACCACCACATGAGTTAACAATCCCATTTCTAGGTATTTAACCAAAAAAAGTGGAATCAGAAGCTTAAAAGTTATTTGCAGCCCTATGCTTATTGTAGCATTGTTCATAAGCACCAAGAAATGGAAACAGCCTAAACATTCATCAATAGGTAAATGGTTAAAGAAAATATGGTATTCAGCTAAAGACAAACAATAAAGTAAAGAGACAACTTACAGAATGAGAGAAAATATTTGCATACTACACATCTGTCAAAGACCTGATAACCAGAATCTACAAAGAACTCAAGCAAATCAACAACAAAGATCAAACAACCCCATTAAAAACTGGGCAAAAGACATGAACAAAAACTTTTCTTGTGATGATAGATTAATGGCCAACAAACACATGTAAAAACACTTCATCCCTAATCATTAGAGAAATGCAAATTAAAACCACATTGTGATATAACTTAATCCCTGTGAGAATGGCCTACTTTACAAAGTCCCAAAACAATTGATGTTGGCCTGGATGCAGAGAGAAAGGAATACTCATGCATTGTTGGTGGGACTGCAAACTAGTACAGCTTCTATGGAGATTCCTCAAAGAACTATTAATAAAAGTAAACTTACCATCTAACCCTGCAATCCCACTACTAGGCATTTACCCAAATGAAAAAAGGGCATTTTATCATAAAGACATTTGCATGTGCATGTTTATAGCAGTACAATTCACGATTGCAAAGATGTGTAAACAATCCAAGTGCCCTTCAATACATGAACGGATTAATAAATTGTGGTATATGTATACCACAAATATTATTCAGCAATAAAAAATGATGTGGATTTTTATATCTTTTGCAAAAACCTGGATAGAACTGGTGTCAATTCTCCTAAGCAAAGTATCCCAAGATGGAAAAACAAGCACCACATGTACTCATTATCAAATTGGAACTAGTAGATAGACACCTATATGCTCACATGAGAAAAAAACTCAATGAAATTCAAGTAGAGGATAAAGGGGGAAGAGGATGAGTAAATTCCCACCCAACAGGTACAATACAAGTATATTCCACTTCCTGGGTGAAGGACACACCTACAACTTGGACTTTAACCCTATGCAAGCAAACTATGTAATCTAATTGTATTCATATTAAAAAAAGAAAATGTGATACATATACTCAGTCAAATACTATTCAGCCATATTAAAAAAAATGCAAAAATCTTGTCATACCCTATAACATGTATGAAACTTGACATCATGCTAAGTGAAATAAGCCAAATACAGAAAACCAAATACAGCATAACCTCACTTACATGAAATATCTGAAATAGTCAGACTCACAGAGAAAAAAATAGAATGGTGGACACTGGGGGCTGAAGAGAGGGGGCATTTCTGCTCATTGGGTACAGCATTTTAGTCAGGCAAGATGGAAAAGTTCTGGAGAGCTATTGTGCTGCGTTGGGTTTATCGTTAATGACACTGTACTGTACACTTACAATTTTGAGAATAGATGTCATATGTTCTTGTTTTTTGAGACAGAGTCTCACTGTGTCACCCTTGGTAGGGTGCTGTGGCATCACAGCTCACAGCAACCTCAAACTCTTGGGCTTAAGCAATTCTCTTCCCTCAGACTCCCAAGTAGCTAAGACTACAGGTGTCCACCACAATGCCTGGCTATTTTTTTGTTGTAGTTGTCATTGTTGTTTAGCTGGCCAGTCTGGGTATATGTGGCTGGTACTCTAACCACTGAGCTACGGGTGCTGAGCCATATTATGTGTTCTTTACCACAATGAAGGAAAGGAAGGAAAGGAAGGAAGGAAGGGAGGGAGGGAGGGCAGGCAGGCACAGTCAATTCCTATCATCAACGGCTACATGGGCTCCTGAGGCCTCTACTCCCTCAATGCTGTCAACATTCACACACTCAGGGACTTAGTCCAGATTACTTCAATCTCATTTAGTTGGCCTCAGTTCACTTTCTCCAAAGGATATGAGTTACATGAAGTTATTTCTCTAAACTTCATGGGGGATAGGGCTGCAGCATCAATTGCACTTACTGGGTAAGCTTCAGTTGTTTGAAGGGGAAGTGCAGTATTTTTCTGTAGGGGACACAATGCGGGCCCCTTTCTTTTAATTTTAATTGGTGATTGCTAGTGACTTTTGACCTACTTCTAATAACCAAATGAGAAATGACAAATTTCCTGCTATGTTAATGCCCCAAGGGTAACCACCACCCTGGGACCTATATTTGCTTCCAAGGTGCCCTTGTCCTTCTGTCCTGAACTTAAGAGGTTCCATGAAAGGACCAACCAAGACTAAGACTAAGACTAAATTCAGCAGATGGAGTTCATAATTTTGTTAAGATTTTCTAAGATAGGGGACAATGTTTTTGCACAAAATTGTTCTTGTTCACTGATTTACAAATATTTTGTAATAAAAAGAATTTAGATTGGGGGTTCTTCCTGAGTTCTTCTCACATGCTTTATAGATTGCAAAATGGTTCCAGTCCTTTACCTGTTCCTGCGTTTATACCATTGGCCTTGTCACTTTATATACCCTTCCATTCTGACACTGGGCATGGCTATGCTACCTACCTCAGTGATGAGATGTTGAGCTGATGTGATACAAATAGAAACCTGAAAGGCACTTGCATTGTTGAGCACACTCTTGCCCTCTGTCATCTTCCTGAGGAGGACATGCCCTGGGGCAGCCTGCTTGTTGATGATCTAGGTGGTCTTAGATCAACCAATAGCTAGTTGATTCTCTAGACTTGTGAACAAGCCCATCCTGAGCCTGCAAATCCATCTACCAACCACAGCTTGTCTTCCATTGTTGTCACCAGATCAGTTTAACCCCAGAGATCCATGAGCTGAATAAATGTGTATTGTTATAATCTCTCATAGCTGTATGATTGCTTGTTATGTAGCTGTAAGTTAGCAGTAGACAACTGACCTACATGCTACTGTGTTAGCAGGATGCACTCTCCATCTAGGAGACCAGGAAGGGCATGTGGAAAAATGTTGGGAACTTCTCCTGTGAGTTTGGATGGTCATTGGGAGTGATTGGCATAACCAGGTGGGACAGAATAATCAGACAAATGGGAAATAATTCTGGAGAGTTTTCCAGGGAGAAATATAGAGAAAGTGTGAGAACTGTAGTTGACTGTCCAAATAAGGACAATAACTGTGTCTTGGTCATCTTTGGAGGTCTGAGGTCCGGTGCAGAGCTCAGCACCAAGAGTTGGGGGAATCAATAGATGTTAGTGGAGCAGAAGAGGACGCTGACTCTCCTGCCTCATTTTCCGTTCAGCACAGCCCAATGTTGGTTATACAACCCAGAGCAGCCTGGCTATGTGGAGATTGTCCCTGAAACTTGTTATTCCCTTTCAATGAGAGCTGAAGGACTGGCTGTTAAAAACTTATTTAAAAATCACTAAACCAGCATTTGGTATGATTTAGCTTTAAATTTGTCTTTGCTGAACAAATCCATTTAATGGAGATTATGCAAAATAATAGTGCAAATGTTATTTGATATTAAGTATTTAAAATATTTAAAAGAACAAATGATTTTATTCATTCTGTCTTTCAAAATAGGCATATCTATCCCTAACATTTGGTGCCTTTGAGGCAATATTTAGTGATTTCTACATATTAAAATGCAGTTGATACCTGAAAATAGTTAACTTCACTCAAAAAATTATTTGTTCTTGTTTTTTTAATCAACAAATTAGTCTGGTTTTATTTTCAGCAAGCACAATTTCATGAGGGTTTGTTACACATAAAAAATCTAATCATGGGATTCTTTTGCTCAATTTGGAAAAGGTTTAAATTAAAAAATATATATATATTGTATAGATTGTTCAACTAATAGAGATGCACTTAATAAAAAATTCTGACCTTGGGTAAGCAAAAATAATATATACATATTTTAGAGTTTTATTTGTAAATCTTTAAATTCCTAGAAAACACAATCCTTGCCTCAAATTACCACCTCAGAATAACATTATTGGAATGATCATGGTGTATTATTTCCTTTCATTTGAAAGCAGGTTTCTTACAAAAATTGATGTTATAAAGAGTTTTTAAAAGTTATAAGAAGTCATTTTTTCATCAA
Organism: Loris lydekkerianus; assembly: GCA_963574355.1. Taxonomy (NCBI): domain Eukaryota; kingdom Metazoa; phylum Chordata; class Mammalia; order Primates; family Lorisidae; genus Loris; species Loris lydekkerianus. Next base: position 84,985 of record CAUYPK010156570.1, read on the forward strand.
TTTGTTCCCTCCCCAACTTGGTATTTCTTATTACTGCAAGAATGAAGCTGCCACCAGGGATTCTGGAATTGCAGAACATTCTAATTAGAAAGAATTTTACACATCACCTAGTTAACTTTGAACCCCTTTATAACAGGCCTGCACAGGATGAGGCTGTGGATAGTCATAGCCCCCAAACTGGTAATTTCAGTGCCTGTATTTGAAGTAGTTAGATAAATTTTGAGATCTTCACTTCTGATTTGGCCCATCCAGAGAGCTCCCAGATTATTTCTGGAGACTCTTTCTTATTCTCCTTGGTGGCTCAATGTTCACCTCAGTTGAGGGGACTGGCAATCTTTTCCTCTTGTCTTATTTTAAGAAATGGCCACAGCTACCCTAATCTTCGGCAACAACCCTCCTGAACAGTCAGCAGTTGTCAGCATCCAGGCAAGACCCTACACCAGCAAAAGATTATGACTCACAGATGGCTTAGATTATCATAAGCATTTTTTAAAAAAGAATACGAACATTATTTTATTATTTAATACCTTTTTGATCATATAAAATATAAAGCCAGGAGTTAAATATCCATGTTTACCTGAAAATCTAGTTGTGTACTTAGATAATTATTATATATTTATTTCTGAAACTAAGTATTTGGGGTTTGTGATTTCAAACTTGAGCAGCTGCAGCATTCAGAAATAAATGGGGTGGGACTCATAAAAATTCACTTTTATGAACAAGGCAAGAAAGGCTTGAAATTACACGTGGGTAACTTGGTAGGGAGGACTTGGTAGAGACTAGCACGCCCCAAAGAGTTATAGGATCAGGTGAGAACCTGACAGGCCCTGATTGGCTGGAGGCAGCTGCAATCTGGTAGGTGATTGGCTACACGTGTGGCGCGAGCTGGTTGCGTCACTAAGCCCCCAGCCTGTGGAAGTAGCGCTGGTTGGAGCTCCAGGCCAGTCTGTGCAGCTTCCTGATGAGACCAAAGGCCACCTCCATTTCCTCAGCTATCCTTAAGATGAGTAACAGGGGGTTTGAAAGCTGTGGGAGCGTCCCTGCTGAGGGTGAGGCTAGGAGTGGCAGTGACCGCTCATCTGAGAAAAGGGCAGGTCCAGCGAGGAAGACCCGCAGACCGTAGCTCGAAATGAAGAAAGTTATACCTTGCTGTATAAACCAGCTGCTCACCGCCACTCTGGTTGATAATGTGTTCAAGGTTAGAGAAGTTGTAGTTTCCTAGGATGTCATTGTGGGACTAATCAAACAGGCAGAGAGGCTCGAAATTGCATTTTTTACAAAATTGATAATATGCCCTCGAAGCCAATCGAGGCCCAGCATTGGCTTGGCACAGATAAAGCGGAGCAGACGACTCCGCTGCCATATGCGAAGGTGTTTGGCGTCCTTCAAGGTTCCGCGGAGGCGAGGAGTCTTGAGATATTAATCACCCGTGTAGTGCAGAACATGAAAGCGGTAACTATGAATAGACACGGTTGATGCACATGTGATTCTGGAGAAAGCCCTTCATAATACCGCTGGGGGAAGTGTGGAAGATGCCAGGGAGTAAGACGAACATCGCTTCAACTTTGTCCAGAAGACAGAAAGGGAAAAGCAGCTACGAGCTCCAGAGTCACCTCCACAGCCTGAGCATTAAAGCCATCAAGGAAGCGGTTGAGACCATCGAGGACCACATCTGCTGACTGAGGAAGCAGAAGCGTCATTTTCTGAAGACCCTCATCTCCAGCTGTGAGTTATTTTGACCTGTTGACTTTTAGGAAGTAGAGTTTTTCAGCAAAATAATCTAGACTGAATCCTTAGGCAATTTACTGCTTTTCCAACTGCTTTGAACATTTTTGTTTTTCTAACCATATTTAGAGTTCCCACAGAGATGTCAATGGATAAATTGACTCTTTGTAGAATTTACCAGCAAGATAATGGAAACACTCTAGGATGGATGATTTTTTGGGGGGGGAGGGGAAGGCTACAGAAAAAGTTGAAATTTATTATTTGACTTCTTTTTAAAGACGAAGCGGGGGTCTTTTTTTTTTCTTTCTGAAATAGCTACATACTAGGAATAACTAGTTGTAGTCAGGGAGCCAGCTAAGAGACAAAAACAAAAATAAATGTTACTTGTTTTTACAATAGACTTATTTTTCATGTTTGGATTTAGCTTATTATAGTCATATTATTATCTCTTGCTAAATGTAAGAATTGATTAATTCAAACGTACTAAAAATAGTAATTTATGAATTTAGAAAATCAATTCAAGCACTCATTGTGTGATTTGGTTTTACTTCTAATGGCTATTGATGTTGAGCAACTTTCAAATCACTTAAATATTTCACCTGTACATCTTTTTTTTTTTTTTTTGGCCCTGCAAAAATGAAGTATTTGTTTAAATACAGTATGATCTTAATTTTATGAAAAAATAAACCTATGGTAACAAGAGCAAATAACACTAGAAAAATAGGACTTTAAATCAAATAATAAGCCATGAATTTCAAATTATCTGTGGGTTTTCCCCCCCTAAGCCCCAAATCATTTCTGTCTCTGGGTACATGGGTTAAAATTTTTAAATATGTAAGAATTCAATTTCAACACTTCCCTGTATACAAATTATCCTTTCCCTGAAATGAAATGTTTCTTTGCCTGTGATCTTAAAAAAATCTGTGCTAATGCTATGTTAGATTTTAAAGATTGTATTTTTCCACCCAGAACCCAAAGTCTAGAGAAGTGAAAACAAAACAACAGGGTTACCTCCTTGTCTGGCGGAGGAAAACAAAGACTGTCAAAAGAATTTTAAAATTTTGATCCAGGGCAAGATGGCAGCTGAGTAACAGCTTCTTTACAACAGGGCGCAGTAAGATTGGGGAGAGAAGACTCCAGGCATCTTTAGCTTGTGTGTTCTGCCCAGAAACATCCCTTTGGGGATGCAGGGAGATAGCAAGATACTTTTAGACCCCAAGAGAAGGACAAAAGCAGTGGAGAACTGGCAAAGTGGTTGCTATTGGTCTGAGACTGCCGCAGCTGTAACTACAACAGCAGTGAGATTGCAGACAGGGAAGGCCTTCCCTGTGGGTTGTTGTTTTTTTTTTTTTTTTTTTTTTTTTGGACTTGGGCATTTGGTTGAATTACCTTGGGAGAACTTAGGGGAGAGTGCAGGTGACTTTAAGCATTATCATTAGCATTTTTAAGTAGTATTTAAATTAAGGTATGTTCATTGGTTTTTTTTAAGACATAATACTATTGCAGACTTAATAGACTACAGAATAGTATAACATAACATTCATATGCACTTAGAACCCCCCCAAATTGTGTGACTTGCTTTATTGCAGCATTCACCTCATTGCTGGTCTGGAATCCCACCTGCAGTATCTCCTGAGTATGCTTGTGGTTTAGACTTTGTGGGCCATATAATCTTTGCATAGCTACTCAGTCCTGTCATTGTGGCAAGAAAGCAGCCATAGAATGTGAACATGTGAACAATTGCTTCAGTTATTATTGTTACTTGGCACAGTTGGAAATTCTATTTTTTCTTCCAAAAACATATAGAAGAACTAGGCTGAGCCCACAGAATCAGAAGATTCTCTAATGCTTTTGTTCTTGCAGCCTGCATGACAGTCATGTTCGTGTTTCCACAGGTACATTTGAAATTCCCTAATAAAGTCATTCCCTAATAAAGGCATTTTCCCTTCTTACCAGTGGTTTAGAAATGTTTTTATAACAAAGTTAACCTATTTTAAGATCTCAAAAATATCCTGTTACTTTATAAAGAAGAAATAAATACACTAACCTATACTAACCCAAAATTTAAAATGTCAAACCTTATTTCATAAAAAGAATATTGAATAGTCTTTCCTGGATTGCCCCTTTCCAGGTAATATTTTTCAGGTACGTGGTATGTACTATTGAAAAATAAGCAGACATAATTTATAGCTAATTATGAAAATAATACACAGTTTATTGTTCTCATGGGTTTGTATTAATGTTCCTAGAATGGTTATAAATACAATTTAGATTAACACATTGCCTTCAGTACCAATAGGAATGTTCATGGCGTCTTGATCACAGCACGATGTAAATATACTATTTGACTTTCTTTGTTCACCTTGGGCTTCTTCTGTATTAAAATTTCATCCATCAGAAAAATGAAAAAGAACATGGAAGTTACTGTGAAATCCACTGACTACACTCCCAAGGCCATAGTCCTTTGGCCTATGATAAGGTGACATGGACTGTTGGCTAAGTATCATTTCTTGCCCCATGTGAGAGTCTCTGGGCACTTAGCTGGGGCATCACTCCAGGAAGCTATTTAGAATGTGGGTAGAGAGGCAGTGATGCTATTCTGGTATGGTCTGCGCTCTGTATTAGTTACCCCCATGCCCTAGAAAAAATTATTCCAAACTTATTATAACATCCTGGTGTGTTGTGACACCATGTGACAGCTATAACCCCCTGTGCGCAAAGCCAAAGATGCTACTGTCCTGAGCTAGCATTGAAAAAGTGACACATGAGCCGCCTTTGCAGTAGCTGACGTGGCATCGTAAGTAGTAGATTGCCCTGCATTTAAAGCCCATGATATAAGAGTAGATGTTTTAAATTATTATTATTTATGGGAAGAAAAATATGTTTGGATTATATAAACTAGGCTAAATTAGTACTATATGCTAATAATTACATTTTTAATAATAGAATCTACATCTTTCACAAACTTTGAATTCAGCTACTTATGTTATCTAATACCAAGTGACAAAACTCTTTGATTAATCGATTATGAGTTAAAAACTAATGTCACAGTTGATTATATATTCAGCTGTGTACAATTCACACAGGGATAAATTTACCCAAATATGCTTTCTTGGTTCGGATAAATTTTAGCCCCCAAAACCAAACATTGCCTCCTGTCCAAAATTATGAGGCTTTAAAAATGTATGCTCATGATTTGAGCACCACTAATTTTATTTCAGTATTTTAAAAAGAAGAAACACATTTAGGAAATCTGCTGCAATGATGTGAATTCAGCACAAGAAGAAAGAGGGGGGATGATTTTTTAAGAGCCTCTTTTAATACTTAGGTCCTTGGGTTTTGCTGCATCAGAGCAGGTAGTTTAATTTACCAAACAGTTAGGAAAATTGTTCCTTCTGTTAAATACGTTTTCAGAATGTCAAACTACTAGATTATAAAATGAGATTTTATTAGTGTGGGCAAGAATTCGAAATCTTATTAAACTTCCTTTATTACCTATGAAGCTTGTTCAAGGTAAGAAAACAATTTTAAAAAGGGAACTGTAGCAGCAATCACATAGCTACTTGAAAAGACCAATTGTAATATGATGATAATTGGGGAAAATTATTTTTATTTTCTAAGCTGTCTGCATAACTAGTTTAATTATCTACCTTGGGTGCCAGAATGGCATCTATTTTGAGGTGATCGTTAATCCCAGGTTTTCGTATAGCTAACTCTGGGAGACTGATTTAGCACTAAGAGAAGTAAGAAACTGGGGCCAGGATTTATGGTAATGGTGATTACCTCCATCATTGACTTCCTGGCCCAAGGGGAACTAATCCCACACCTTTATGGAGGAGGGAAGTATAGAGATTGTTTTGAGGGCAATTAACCTAATGTCTTCTCAAATACAAAGTCTCCGCTTACCTCTGCTATTGTAACCTCAATTCCAAAATGAACATGGACCATAAGTGATATGGTGCTGCTCAAAACCATTTGTCAAATCCATACAATGGGAAGTATCATTATCAATAGAATGGGGAATTGAGCAGATTTCAGCCATCTGAGCATTGCTAAAATACTGTTTTGACTGACTTCTTAATTCGTTTTTCTGACCCCACTAACCTTACTTTGGGTTAACTGAGCTGGCAGCATGTGGGCATGAATCTCTGTCAACAGTTTTTGGGAAGGAACTGAAGTTCTGGACGCAGTTAAGAATGAGTTCATCTCCAGTTTTTCAAAGCACTTCAGCTTCTTGCTTTGCTGTTTCATAAATCTTTTGAGTGTAGAGCATACAGGAAAGAAAAAAGGAGCAGAAACAAACCCGTTTCTGTCATCTCTGTTGATTTTTCACTTAGTAGACTTCTTTAGGGATTAAAAAACTTTTTTTTCCCCCTGCTTCTTGTAAAGCAGTGTTCACTGGAGCTTGGCCAATAGATGGTATCACCCCTTCCCAAGTCTATGCCATGGGCGGCCTATGGAAGCATATCTGTTCAAGGCATTCATGCAAATTATTACTTACTGCCCTATATGCTCATAAATTAATAGCTTCTCTGTGGATGAAAAACAGAAATTAGACAACCATTAAGGTTGAACAATGTTTAAAGAATATTAAATATTAATATATGAAATGAAAAAATATTGCAAGTGATATCAGCAGATATGCCAAAAGCATAACAAGCCAAACCTAAGAATGCAAATAATAAAAACATGTTTTGAGCTAGATATTCTGGATGGTTTAGTATTCAAATTAAAGTTGATTTTTTTCCCCTTTCAGTAAAAACAAAACAGTATTTACTGCTGTTGTCATAGCGTATGAGTGCTTGTTTTTATACACAGAACAAAAACATATTTAAAACGAATAAAATAATAAAGCCTGGGCTATTTTGGTCATTGTGCTTGTGAGAAGAATTTTTTTTTTTTTGCTGCAATATTGAAAAAGCAGTTTTTGATTAGCCTTTGATTTTTATTAAAAGAAATCCCAGTGTTTTAATATAGTAAATGGATCCTAATGACTTTGCCTGCCAGAAACTACAAAACTGAAGTGGAAATGGACTGAAGACTTCTCTGGGTAATAGAGTGGGATAAATTGATGCTCTTTGAATGAGTAGGTGTGGTCACTGCAAAAATGTTTTCCTGATTAGCCGCCCACCTTTAAAATCCACTGTGCTAGGGCTGGGCGTGGTGGCTCGCACCTGTAATCCCAGTACTCTGGGAGGCTGAGGCAGGTGGATTGCCTGAGGTTAGGAGTTTGAGACCAGCCTGAGCAACAGTGAGACCCCATCTTTACTAAAAATAGAAAAAATAGCTGGTGCCTGTAGTCCCAGCTACTGAGGAGGCCAAGGCAGGAGGATGGCTTGAGCCCAAGAGTTTGAGATTGCTGTGAGCTATGATGCCACAGCATTCTACCCAGGGCAACAGAGTGAGACTCTGTCTCAGAAAAAAAAAAAAACAAGATTCACTGAATTCCCATCGGGCAGATCTAACATCAGGGGAGTTGATCCTGCACCAAAAAGAATCCTAGTTCTGCCCTGCTCCCACTTTGAATTTAGCTGTGAGGTCTTAAGGAAGGGAACCTCTCTCAGCCCATTTCTCATTCATCACGTGGGGCTAATAAGGCAAACCTGATGGACTTCAAAGAGGTACTAGATTTGGTCGGTCAAATAAGATAAAACCCAACAAGCATGATCATATTATCAGTCACTCAAGATTTTATTTATCATGCATTTACTTTGTGCAAGCACTCTCCTAGTCACTGGGGGTACAAACTTGAATAATTTAAAAATGACAGTAATCATGTTTACGTTATATGTATACATATTAAGTGTCAACTCTGTTCATCCTCACAGCAACTGTAGATATCTCAAATGATCATTGCTTCACAGATGATGAAACCTGAGACACAGAAAGGTTAAATAACTTGTTCTAGGTCACAGAGTCAGGTGGTAACCCCAGATTGCTAGCTCCAGAGTCCCTACTCACCATTATAGCAGGCTGACTATATTATTCCGGACCCTGGTGTCAGAGATGGATTATTGTGAAAGATGGTTGACAGGTCTGTGTGAGAATACAGAATGCCAGAAGAATGCTGTGCACTTGGCATTTGTAAGTGAACCCTGAGGAGGGGCACCTAGCCCAGCTTGGAGTGTGTGTGTGTGTCTCTTTATGCACTCTGCTTATTAGGTGGGGACACACTAGGACAGCTTCCCAGGATGACCACAACCTCCACTGAGTCTTAGGGGAAAGACGGGATGAGAAGGAAGGGGCTCTGGGTTGAGAGAACCAGCGCAAAGGCAGATGGCCAGAATCAGCCTAGAATGTGCAGGGCTGCCTGGCTGTGGCCGAGCTGGGGGTGAGGACAGATGCGGCTGGCAGCGGGGGTGGGCCCAGATCTCCAAGTACCCTGCATGCTAGGAGACACGATGGGACGATTACGGTGAAGAAGGAACGAATGGCGTGGTCAGGCTGCAGAAAGTTGTGTGGGTTGTTGGGTGGATAAGACAGGGCAGGGCAGACGCCAAAGATACCCACAATGCAGGCACATGTTGGAGGTGCCACAGGAGTCCCTCAAGAGTGGTTAGCCTGGAGGGTCACCCTATGTGCCAGTTCTTCTGAACTCTACTGTGCAGGAGATTCGCTTCGAGCTCTTATTCCTGTGTGGATCCTCGGGGGCCCAGAGTGGCAACTGAGACTGCATTTTTAACATATTCCCTGGTGACTCCCACACTGAGTGGTGAGGCCAAGCAGAGTGTATGCAGGTGGGAACATCAGCTCTGTGTTCTCTTAGGAACTTCAGAGGTACCCATGGAAAATAGGTGTGCACATCTCAGGGTCGCTGTGACCAACTGCCAAGTATCTGCTGTGTTGCTGGCTGGCTCTGGCTTGATCAAGGCTCCCAGGCTTCTTACCTTAAAAAAACAACCTCCTGGGGCCCCTCCTGGGCATTTGGTTCCCTCCTGCAAGACCAGTTTCCAGCTTCTGTTTTCATTTTCTAGGAAAGTGGGGCAAATCAGAGAAGAGATGAGAAAGCCCAAGACATCCATTCCCCTTAGAAATATCTTCTTTGTTTGATCTATTAGGCCTCACCTCCCGCAAATTGTTTATTGCACACACACATAAATTCAAGGGAATAAAAAAAAATCTTAGCTTTGAATGCAACATAGCACCTTTTAGGTAAATTGAGGCACACTCACGGGTGTCCCAGAAGGAGCTGGAAAACTTTACCTAGAGCTTCACCAAACTTGCATTTTGGGGAAGATTCCTCGCAGATTTTTGGGAAACAGACTTTTGGGTTGTTTCTCAGGATCCATTGGGAGTATCACCTTGGCATGGGGCCCTCAGGAGTTGCAACTCATATTGCCTGGTATGGAAGCTTGACATCCTCAAACAACAGAGTGCCCCAGAGAGAGGCATCCAGAGGCTTGAAGATGTGGGCACCACACTGAATTCTGCCAGATGTTTTCTCTTCATTCAGCACCAAGAAAGTTGTGGGCGTGGCTAAAATTAGTTCCAGTAATCTCTGAACAAAGAGCTAGCCTAAACCAAGAAAGACAAGAAAAGAAATCCTCACGAAATTCTCATACGAGGTAAAGTGTGGTGGCAGCTGCTGACAGTCCTATACTAAAAATTCCACAGAATATGTTGCCTGGGGATTCAGCTCTGAGGATAAAGGCACTTTCATAGCTGTCCCGAGTATTGCTGAACCTCTTAGCCAGCAATTCTACATCACCCTGGCACTGGGGCGGGGGGCAAAGGTTAAGTTTTGGTTATTCTTCAATGACTTATTTTCTTAGCATCCTCCCTTGGTTTAAAATAAGAAGTTTAGGGTGGTGCCTGTGGCTCAAGGAGTAGGGCGCTGGCCCCATATACCAGAGGTGGCGGGTTCAAACCTGGCCCTGGCCCAAAACTGCAAAAAATAAAATAAAATAAAATAAGTTTATTTTATATATACATTTTCCATTGGGCAAGGACTGAATAGACACTGTAGAAACTTTGAGGAAAATACCCAAGTGGAAAGAGTATCATTGTTAAAATTGTATTTTTATTTCTAGGAAGTTTTCTAGTCTTAAGTTGTTGGCATTATGGGGATGTGTAAAAATTGCAGGAAAAAAGAATAAGAGGAATCTCTTGCCTAAAGGCAGCAGAGATGATTTGAGGCAATTCACTGGATGGCTTTTCCTGCTAGGAATTTATATGGCTCTCATCATTTTCTAGATGCTTCCTATGCAATGGCAAACGAGGCTAACAGGGAGTAGTTAAAAAGTAGGGTCAGGAAATCATCTCAGGACAATGAAGCTACAACTAAAATGAAGCAATAGGTCAGCTTCATGTGTTCAAACTCAGTGAGAAGCCCGTCCCATGGGATCATGCCCTCCCTTTGTTTTCAAGTTTCTGTGGAGTGTTAATCTTTCTTTCCCTCCATTATGGACTATTTTGTAACTATGTGTACTCTCTTCTTGCTTTGTGTATTTAGATGGAAGGTTTTGAAAGCAAAGGTCTTATCTCTCACCTGAATTTGGTATTACTTAAGTAGTATCTACTCAAGCTCAGTGTGCAGAGAGGTACAAACTAGTCCAGCCTGACTGCCTGTCTATGCATTTACTAACTACCCTGCTACATGAATGGTTTAATTCTACTCAGATGAAAAACCTGGTAACCCTTATGGCCTTCTCCATGCTGAAACCCCCCTCCAATATTTCTTTCTGTACTTATTTCTGTCAATGAGGCCCTGATTCCTATAGCTCCCAGCTAACTTTCTAGTTACTCAAGAGATGACAGATTCATGGACATGGCTTGGGTTGTGGGGATATAGAATTTCCTCAGACTGCTGCACACACGATTAAAAAGCAAGTAACTTACTGCTCTTACAATCCCCCTTGATTGTTCTGTTCAACAAAAATTTATTCAACAAACACTACTTGACCACTAGGTCATACCCCAAAGACACCAAATATTGTCACAGTTAGAATCTTGCTGAGTTATAATTTTATTCACACAACCCAAATCCAAAGGGAGAAGAGGAAAAGGAACTGAGAGATTCACTTGAAGAAAGTAAGTTGGGGAGCTGTTTACGATTGGGTTTCCTGGGAAAAAGAATTTGAGATGGAGTGTTGTGTACCCAGTTTTGCTGGGGAGATGCACACAGCAGAGAAGCGATTAGGTGGAGGGGAAGCTGACCCACAAGACGAGACACAAGGCACATACGGCTTCAGCCGTTCCTTCATGGACCTCCGGAACTGGAAGGCCCTTCAGAGAATCCAACATTGAGGCAAGGGTTCGGGCCTTTAAATCCTGGCATTTACCAGGGCTGGTTGGGAGGGTTAAGACAGCTTCACTCCCATGTCTGGTCCTCAGTGGGGGTGACTGCAAGAATTTCACTTGAGATTCTTGACTAGATCATCTACATGTGACTTGTCCAGTGTGGTGGTCTCAGAACAGCTGGGATTCTTCCATAGTAGCTCATGGTTCACAGAGAACCTGCCAAAAGACAGAGTGGGGTTTCCTATTCACTTATGTCCCTTATGACCTATGTCTTGGGCCCAGAAACTGGCCTGGCATCACTTCAGCTGAATTTTATTGATAGAGGCAGTTATAGAGCCTGCCTGGAATTCAAAGTGGGTGAGTGGGTTCAACCCCACCTCTCTATGGGAAGAGTAACAAAGAATCCACCACCATCTTTAAGTCTATCATAGGATGTGTACATGAGTGAAGCAGTTCCCTAAGGCACTGGGGAGACCCTCCTGAAGAATGCGATCACAAGCCATCAGTAGCTGATCCTCCCAGCAGCTGGGAGTGGTGCCTATCCGTCCCAAAGAGGGGACTTGGCTATGTATCACAATGTCTAAGATAGAAGCAATGATATTCTCCAGAATTAGCCCTAATGCGTAGTTGATCTTGGATTGTATTTGGGGGAGGAGAAAGGGTTGACGAAAGGATTGTCTAAGCAAGTTCTACAGCATCCTTCCACAGGTGGGATTTAAAGCCTAGGATGGAGAGAGGTTAGCAGATCGATAAGAACTCAGGACCAGCCCTACACACCAGAGGTAGTAGTGACCATCTGTGATGGGCAGATGTCTATTGAATGACTCCAATGGGAGTGATGCTAAAACCTCTGATCAGTAAGAGTCACATACAAAAATTGAAAAGAATTGATTTGGGGGGTCTCTATTTCCTTGGAAAAGTTTATTGCCACTTTTATTTTATATTTTTGTTGCTCTGGGTAGAATGCCATGGTGTCACAGCTCTCAGCAACCTCAAACTCTTAGGCTCAAGAGTTCCTCTAGCCTCTTGAGTACCTGGGACAACTTCGCTATTTTTTTGTTTTTTAGTAGAGATAGGGTTTGGCTCTTGCTCAGGCTGGTCTCAACCTTTGAGCTGAAGCAGTCCACCCACCTCAGCCTCCCAAAGTGCTAGGATTATGGGGCATGAGCCACCATGCCCAGCTAGCTATTCCTGCTTTTAAAATCATAACCTTTTTAAAGCTGAGAGACACTGGTGACCATCTGACCTCATTTTCATTTTATAGGAGAAAGAATGTGACCCAGAGAGTGAAACAACTTGCCCAAAGTCACACAGCAAAGCAGAAAGTAGACTGGGATGGCTGTCTTCCATCCCAGCCCTCTCTCCTGCTCTAAGGCACCATTTCCTGACCAAATCCCCCTGGCTGCACTGGTATAGTCTCTGACCTACGTACCTCAGGAATCCAGGGCAGGGTTGGTACAAGATATCAGATTTCAGGCATCCAACTTTTGATAGCAAACATAAAGATGTTTATAAGTTTTCTACTATTTACAAAAAAGTTTGAAAATAATTTCTCTTGGGAGTGCCAACATTTTGTGTTTCTCTCTCTCTTTTTTAATGTCTGCATATCCAAGTTATAGCACCTAATGAAAAGATAGAATCTCTTTTCTTTTTGCTTTGGATTTAATCTAAATTGCAAGCCACTTTGCCACTTAACAGTTAAAAAGGTGAGCAAGGTACAACAGAGTCCCTGCCCTGGGAGAACTTACCATCTAAAGACATAGGTGCACAAATACAGCCCTGCAGGGGTCCTTGAAGGTCTTTGCAGCTGCTTGCTGGTAGAAGGGAGCAGCTGAGGATTAGACCCTGGGAGTGCTGTGATTGGATCTGGACATTTGGGGAAGATGTTGAATGCTGTCTCAATGGTCCAGCTGGGCACAAGGAGCCTGAACCCTGGAGCCAGGAAGGAGGGGGCAGGTGGATTAGGATGTCAAAGCTTTCATGGGCAGAGATCCCCAGCTGTAGCAGTAGTTTAAGCACATGGTGGGATAAAACAACACTACAAAGGCTGTGGGAGGCAGTCACGTGACTCCGTGTCTCAGAGACACCACCTTAGGTTAAGTGAAGTGGTCTCTGTGGTCTAGCAGATGCCTAGTAAACAGGCCCACCTTTCAGTGACAAATGAAAACACAGATACAAATTAACAGACAAAGAAGAGCCCCAGTTGTCTGTCTGTGTTGCTTTACAAACAGCTCAGCAAAAGCATCCCAGTGAGCTTCAATCATCCCATTTTCCCTTTTTCTTTTCTCTCATTACAGTCATTATTGGTCACAAAAGGCTGCTCACAAAACAGCTAGTGATTATAATTTAATGCATCCTTTCTGAAGCCTGCAGGGAAATTAAAGCAGGGAGCTACCTGGGGAACAGGGCAGGGAAATGTGATGGGCACATTTAAGGCAACAGCTCTGAGAACCCACTGTCCAGTTGACTGACCGGCTTATCGCACACGGCTGGCTCGCTTGGGGAAGCTGAGGTCACTCTTTAGCAAATGGTCAAATTCTGGTGGCATCCCAAACTCTCAGGGATCCCAGCTGGGGTCTCTTCTCCATCTGAGGAGTCTAGTGTTGTTTCTTGAGCCCCAAACGAAGCCCAGAAACGCCTGCCAATGACGTGGCAGCAGCCAAAGTCAGCTCTGGAGCACACAATTATTTTTGCTGTTTGGCTTTGCTTGTGGGATGTACACCAAGCTCAGAGCCTTCCTTCTGGCATTAGCATGCAACCTCACAAAGCAGCAGGAATTCGATTTGGAGTGAATTCTCTCTCTCTGCTACTCCCTCCCTCACTGTCCTCCCAAGTAACTTGAGATCAGATCCAAACAATCTGATAATAAAAACCCAAACCATTCAAATGAAAGAGATAGATATTCATTTAGCAAGTGAAATGCAAAAACAAGTTTATGATAGCAACCAGATCTGTAACAGTTGCCAGTTATCAGTTCTGATAAGTTTTTGCTTCCTGTAAAAACCTGAAACTTACAGTAGCCACTAGCCACAGGTGGCTATTTACATGTAAATTGAATTGAATTGAACTAAATATTCAGTTCTTCAGTCACACTAGCCAATTTCAAATGCTCAGTGGTCACACGTGGCTAGTGGCTGCCCTAGTGGAGAGTACATATGCAATAGTTAAATGCACTAAACTAACTAAAGGGCCATGAGTTTTGAGTATTTGTTAATTTGTTTTTAAACATAATGTTTAGTACTAAGCTTATACAATTTAATTTCTCAGTAAGGACAGTGATTAATAATTACCTTACGAAATTCCTGAAAATGTTTAGTAGTAATCAGCTTTGTCAAGTTAGTAAAAACAGCTCAACACATCACTCGGCATTTCCATCATTGAAGAAAGCTCTGTTGGGTAATGTTGCCCCAAACAATGCATCAACTTATTCGTTTGGCAACAGCAATTTCCAGAACGAAAATGAGACCCTCCTCCCACTATTGGCAGCAAAGATAAAAGACTGTTAAGTATCTTAATCTCCCCATCAGTTCTTTCCTTCCTCCACAGGTAAAGCAAATTCCTTGCCATTTCTTTGCAGAAGGGAATGCACACTTAATTGTTTTAGAGCACACCATCATCCTCTCAATTTGCAGCAAATTCTCTCTTCCATCCTCTGGCACACTCCATAAACCTCTTCTTCCTTCATTTCCTCTTTCTCTGACTGTAAACCTATCTTTTTTATTTTTTCTAACTTCATCATCCCAGTAAGGCCTGAGGCCCATGATTATCCAAGTCACCTTCCAATTCACCAGCATCCCTGGTGTTTTGCATAGAATTCAGGACAATGCTGCGGGCTGAAACCTCACCAGAAATTTATACAACACCGTAATGTTCTTCTTATTCCCCGGGCGTTCTTCTGTTGATTGGAGCCTGGGATCCGTTTGCTTTCTCCAGATACCAGAGCTTTTTTATTCTTGGGTCAGAGAATTCAGAGTGAGGTGTGTTTCAGAATAAAATAAACACACGGAAGACTGTTTCTTGTTGGCAAACCCAGGACAGAAGCTCCTTTTCTTTTCTCCAAGAAGAATATATATGCTCAAGAGAATATTTGCAGGAGGTGATGCCAGTGATTTTCATTTTCATTTTAACTCAAACTAGCAAATGACACTTTGATACTGAAGATGAATATTTCCAGGAAGTAGAGCCAAGGCTCAGGACATGTTGTTGTAAAGCAAACCTTCTTAATGCTCACCATGCAACAGAAAATTCTGGCATCTTATAAAACACAGGAGTTCCAGCCCCAGCCTAGAGTAGAGTCTGTGATTAGTCTAGTCTTGGCATCAATATATGTGTTTTTATTTTGAATTGTAGTAAAATATAAAATTTACCATCTTAGCCATTTTTAGGCGTACAGTTCAGTGGCACTAAGTACATTCACACTGTTGTACAATCACATCATCCACCTCCAGAACTCTTTTTATTTTGCAAAATTAAAACTATAATTACTAAAAAAATAACACCCTATTCCTCAGCCCCCTAACCCTGGCAACCACCATGCCACTTCCTGTCTCTATGAGTTCGACTACTCAAAGTACCTCATATACTTGGAACCCGTGATATTTGTCTTTTTGCCACTGAAGTATTTCATAAGGTATGTCCTCAAGGTTCATCCACATCGTAGCATGAATCAGAATTTTTTTCCGTTCTAGGATTCAATAATATTCCATTGTATGTATGTATTACATTTTATTTTGCCATTCATCTATGGATGGGCACCTGGCTTGCTTCAACTTATTTATTATTGTGAATAATGCTGCTATGAACATGAGCACACAAATCTCTCCTGGAGCACCTGTTTTCCATTCTTTTGTGGGATCTCTAGGTCATATGGTAATTCTGTTTCTTATTTGTTGAGGAACCATCATACTGTTTGGTACAGTAGTGGTACCATTTTACACCCCCACCAACAGTACACAAGAGTTCTAGTTTCACCACATCCTCACCAACACTTGCTATTTTTTTTTTTTTTTTTTTTTTTTTTTTTTTTGTGGTGATGCAATTGTTTTTTAAGTACTTTTTAGTTTTAATTTTTATGCATTAATTTTTTTAAAAA
>CAUYPK010156572.1:0-14521 GCA_963574355.1 Loris lydekkerianus
CATTTAACCTACTGATTCCTCAATTATTGTAATTGTTTTGGGTATATATTTTTATTTTTGAAATTTACCAGTGGCTGCTGCATTTTCCACCTCGGCTTATACTTGAGTCACTAAGTTTTCCCAGTTTTTAGGGTAAAATTAGGGGGGTCGGCTTATACTCGAGTATGTGCGGTATTTGCTTTGTGTATGTACACATCCACATACAGTTTGAGTCTGAAATCATGTGTATAAAGGATGAGCCCTACCATTTTGTGGCTCAGAAGTAAAAATGAAATTGAGTTTTTAATTTTTTTTTAAATCACTTGTAGTCTTTCAACACTTTGCACATGATGTATCATGAAGCTACAGCTTGCCATGTGACTGGAGATTTAGTAGAACTTCTGTCAATATTCCTTTCAGTTTTGAAGTCTACACGCCCATATCTTCAAAGAAAAGGTTTGGTCATTTCTACTTCTTATTTTTGTTTTGTTTTATTAAAGAGAAATAAGGTTTAAATCACATGCCCCAAAGAAATTATCTTTATCTCTAGTTTATGCACAGAAGATGGTGCCAAGACTATAGCTAACCATCAGGAAATGTCTGTAACAACTTCCTGATATAATATTGGAATATTCTTATATGTTTTCTTTATGCTTGCCTGACATAAGTGTCAACATTTCAGAGATTGGCAAACGTTGCCAGACACAGTAACAAGTTGGGTATTCTCTGAAGGTTCTCTGGCTAGAAATTTCATTAGATAATTTGTTGTTTCAAGAGAAATAAATATATGTCCCTATAATAGTAAGAACTCTGCACTTTATAAACATTCCTAGAAAGTGGAACGTGTTTATCACTGATAACATGTTAATATACTTTAAGAAATCTAGCATGTTTAACGTTAGTAGGTATCTCGTGAAAATGATTTAGCTTATATCAAAAATATTTGTGTAATTAATTTTAATTTCTTAGCATTAGCATTCTCTAGTTTACAACAGGAAAATGTTTTGAGAAAATTTGATCTCAAGTGGCATATTTATGTATGCTTTTATATTTGCAGATGTGAAACAAGCATTAATCCAGTGGCAAGAGCGAATTGAATTTGCGCATAAACTGTTAACTCTTCTTAATTCCTATAGTCCTCCAGAACTTAGAAATGCCTGTATAGGTAAGTTACTTGAAAAATACACCTAATGGAAAAACTTTTTGTGTGTATGTGTGTTTTTTGTTTTTGTTTTGTAAAAGGTGATGATTAGGTCTGTTGTGCTTAGAAAACATGTGGACTTTTTCTGTGTAACTTACTTTGGCTTACAGGTCCCAAGAAAATCAAGTTCTATTTGTTAACCTGCTGATAATTACTCACTTGGTAACGAGCAGGTCACTTACTAGATATAGGCTCTTTGACCTTAAGTTATGTGTAGATTTCTGTAGTTCTAGACTCCTTTTATCCTGTATGCCTGTATAACCAAAGTAGACTCACTTAAGTATTTATAAGGTAGAACCAACATTGACAGAGTAGGACTTATTTCACTGTGGTTCTTTTGCCTGAATATACTTCTCAATACCTGTTCTTAGGGTCTGAGTATTTCACCTTTTTAATGATTACATACTTGTAATAAAATGATAATCTGTGGCTGTTAGAAGACACCCCCATTTTAAGGTTATAGTGAATTTTTTTACTGCCTTAAAGTCCTGAGCTTTAGAAACCATAACTGTTCACGCTTTCTCATAAAGCAGTGGTTCTCAACCTTCCAAATGCCATAACATGAGGAACTGTATTAAAGGATTGCAGCATTAGGAAAGTTGAGAACTACTGTCATAAAGCATAAATAACTCTGGCTGTCATGTACAAGCAGTCAGTCTTAATGTTATTCTGTATAATTACTGACCTATATTTCATTTTATTAGACTTCTCCAGAGAGGGGAGAGATGTATAGCCATAACATCTGACCACCGGAAATAGCCCATCATCATGAGCTTTCCTCCTTTGTGATTAGAGGATAAAAAATCAGTCCAGCCAACATCATAAACCTTAGAAGTAGATTAAGAATTACCCCTCATATCCAAAGAACTCTGAACCTTAGGTTTCTTTCTAAGCTCTTGTGGTTAATTTTACGAAGACACATAATCTATGTGTATTAAATATTCCTTTTACTGTACTTCTCCGTGAAGCATCCCTTGGTTAAATAAAATACTTAGAAATAGTGTTGTAAACTTCTGTTTCCAAATCACAGCCCTGTTGCAGTTAATAACTGTTGATCCAGATTTGATTGACATCAGACAGAATTTCTACCAGTGTCAAGAGCAAAAAGTTTTAGACTAATTAATTTGGTTGTCATGAGGCAACCAGTTACAGGATTTGTAAATTTGATAGTAGCAGGTAGATACAACTCCAGTTTTTTAATACCCAAATTGTGTTTTTATTTTCAGATGTCCTCAAGGAACTTGTACTTTTGAGTCCCCATGATTTTCTTCATACTCTCGTTCCCTTTCTGCAGCACAACCATTGTACTTACCATCACAGCAATATACCAAGTACGTATTCATCTAGCACAATACTTGAATATGGATCTCATTTAATGGTTCTGCACACTGAAGCATGGAGATTTACTTTTTCCATTTATTCTTATTGTACACTTTTAATATCTTAGTGTCTCTTGGACCTTATTTCCCTTGTCGAGAAAATATCAAGCTAATAGGAGGGAAAAGCAATATTCGGCCTCCGCGCCCTGAACTCAATATGTGCCTCTTGCCCACAATGGTGGAAACCAGTAAGGTATGTTGGGATGCCAGGAAAATCATGTTTCTGTAGTACAGAGTAATTTAAAATTTCATCCCTGGCAGTTACAAGTAAATTAGATATAAGTGACCATTCGTGGATTAGACTCATTTGGACTTTTTCCTTTTAGTGCTCTGAAATGTTGGTTAATATTTGCAAAATCATCAATAAGCATAAGTAGTAAGTTTTTTTTCCCCTCAAAAATTATCTTAACAGTAAGCCTTAGTATTTGTCAGTAGGCTAAATTATAATTGGGTCATTTATCTAAATCTGAAAAGTCAAATTAGGTACTTATTGTTTTTCAATTTGGCCATATAATTAATGACTTTTTTTGTTACCCTTAAATTAGATACCTTTGAACTAAGCATAGTATCATCGATGGATAGATTTTATCATTTTTAGTCTGGTTCCTGTCTTCTAACACTTACTCTAAAATGTCAGTTATAAATTATGAGACAAGGTACAGTGACACAGGATAATTTATCTTAGTTTCAACACTTTTTAAAAATAGTTTCCCCCTTTATCTTTCTTCACCCATATGTCATTCGTACTCTGCCTTGCCCACCATCCGTGGATCATAAGTATACTTGAAAAGTTCTTACAACATAAAATGTTAAAAATAATTAACATTTTAGTAACCATTACAGAAAGAATTTGAAATCTATTTTAAAAATCTCACTTAACATTCTTCTTGATGTCTGTAGAGCTTAAGTGTCAAATTTTAAAATCCTACAGTAATTTTACTATATTAAAGTATATAGAAATAATGGGTAATTTTAATTTATAGCATTTGCACACTGAAAATAAGATCTTAACATTACTAGAAATTTGAATTTTAAAACTAGGTTCTTTTAGAATTTAAATATTTAATCAGCTTTTAGTTAAGCTTATGACATTTGCACAAAATATGCTCTTTATTATACAATTTAAGTGCAACCATTTTATCATCTTTAACCTTCAGGGCAAAGATGACGTTTATGATCGTATGCTGCTAGACTACTTCTTTTCTTATCATCAATTCATCCATCTATTATGCCGAGTTGCAATCAACTGTGAAAAATTTACTGAAACATTAGTTAAGCTGAGTAAGTATAAAAGATGAGCAGTAAATTCCACTGAATTATTTTAAGCCCCTAGCCATTCAGGAAGGGGAGAAAAAATATGAGAAAATCCTTTTTCCTTTTTTTAAAGTGAATGTTTAAAAATATTAATTAGTATTCTTGGGAACATTTTAATTTTATTAAGAAAACACCAACTTACTGGTTTCCATTGAATAGTACTGCCCAGAGTTTCAGCTGGCCTATAAAGGAGTGTGGAGTAGGGCTGATTGATCACTTTTGTACATAGAAGCCCAAGTCCTCCACCATTTTCCCAGCAGAATTTGAAAACAAAAAATCAAAACAACAACAACAACAAAAAAAAAAAAAAAAACTGCTCTGCTTAGGGAGGAAGACTTAGAGATGGACTTCCCCAGCCCTGATTTTGAGGGTAAGATGAGATCTATAGTGCCAGCTGTGCTTTGGAGCTGGCATTGCCAAGAGCAAACTGAGTGGGCTTGCTAGTGTGAAGCAGAGGTGCATATGTGAGTAATTAGGAGGTAAGTCTCATGAAATAGATCAGTGAGAAGAACAGAAATTTGAAGAGGGAGAGTATGAGAATAGAAAACAAAACCAGTGAATTATGTGAGAAAGTAAAAGTTCAAATATCTTGACAGTAATATTGCCTTTACAAGAATGTGCCTGAGAGCTGTTAAGGAACTAACAGAGTCACCCAGAGACTTTAGGTGACTTTTCTCTAGCTAATAAGTCTTTACAAGACATGTAGCCTCTCTAGATGTCCCCTATCTCAGGATCTCCAGGGTTTAGGCCTATGTTCTCCTTCAAGACTTCATTAGGGATGGCCCATCAAGAATCCTCTCCAGTGTTTGTAGTTTTATTTTAGAGGGTGAGAAGTGAAATACTCAATGGAACCACCACCCAGATCAAGAAATATTATATTACTATACCCTAGAAGTCCATCTTGTGCTCCTTCTCAATCATAACCTTCTTCTTCCCGTGGAAAAGATTTTGATCCATTTTAGGTAGGGGTAGGGCAAAAAAAGTGACCCTACCTTAGATTTCATAAAGGGGTAACAGCTATCAGGGATAATTCTTCAGAAATCTTATTGGTAAGTGATTAGAGCATCTTCACATTTGAAGGATTGTTTCTTCCACTGTCATATATGTGTGTAGCTGAAATGCCAAGATTGGGGGGGGGGGGGGGAGAATATGATCAAATTGGCTGTTTTAGAATTATGCATCTGGGTCATGGCACTTGGG
The DNA here is from genome assembly GCA_963574355.1 of Loris lydekkerianus. NCBI lineage: Eukaryota > Metazoa > Chordata > Mammalia > Primates > Lorisidae > Loris > Loris lydekkerianus. The sequence goes on from CAUYPK010156572.1 coordinate 5,074, forward strand.
AAAAGGTCAAAACCTAGCAGTGACAGTTTGGGTATAAGAAAATATCCAGGAGTTCTAGTAGTATTGTTTTACTCCCATATAAGGAAGGGGACTTACAAAATGCTAACCTTTTTAAAAGTTCTTGGTAATTTGTATTTATATGATTTATACTAAAAGTTATGTGAGGAACTCTTCCAGCTACTTTGGACAGCTTTGACCAAATAGTGAATGTTCTACTGTCTTTTGGGTGATCTTCCCTTGTCAACACAAACGCACACTTTCAGGGAAATTAAACATGGAGAGGAGTGGAGGTTGGAGAGAGGAAAAGGATACTCACCTAGCTTGTCATATCAGCTGAATCAGCTTTCATGATGTTCTATATTCATATCACTCTTACAACTATGAACCACTGTCAGTGCTGCCTCACAATGTTTAGTTTTGTGTATGTAGTATTAGTACTGTTACTTAGAACTTTCTACAGGGAGGAAATACTATTTAACTGCACCACCATCCACAACATGGTAGTCACTGGCTATCTCTGAGTATAGAGAACTTGAAATGTGACTGAATGTTTATTGTATTTAATTTTAAACAAAATAAATTTAAATAGCCAAATGTGATTAATAGCGCAGCAATAAATATAAACCAATACCTTCACAAATGGAGCAAAGAAGATCTTTTTTTTTTTTAGTTATGCCATATTATAGAAAATTAGACATTGTCTTGGATATGATGTTAAAGACCTAGAAACAGTGCTATCTTTTTTCCTCATATAAATGGACAGAGTATGTCCCAAAGTTTCAAATTAACTCCCTTTTCTAGTTGAAGTGTTTTATAAGGAGGAGTACCTAAAAAAGAGCTTGAGAAAACAAAGTCCACATTAATGGACACAGGAATTGATAGAGGGTTTTAATTTGAACAAGAAGTAGAAAGTTTGGGCGGTGCCAGTGGCTGAAAGGAGTAGGGCACCAGCCCCAATGCTGGAGGTGGTGGGTTCAAACCCAGCCCTGGCCAAAAACTGGAAGAGAAAAAAAAAAAAAGGTAGTAGAAAATTTAAATTGGTTGTTATCCTTAATTCTATGAACTTTGAAGTTAGGTCAAAGGGCCAGAATATTAAAATATTGTGACCAGAGGTAAGATTGTCTCAAGACCTATATTGGATTGTTAGTCATTTCTAATTTTGAGAAAATGTCTTTGTGGTAATTTTATATAGGTACCTGAGCAGATTTTAAGATTTGTTAGAAAATAAAGGGAATTTACACAGGGCATCCATAAAGTTCGTGTGCAATTTAAACTGGTATCTATAAGACAACTATTGTGTGTAAGAATTACAAATTGAAGGTTGCAGAGGACAGCAGAGTTATAGATACTAAATAATAAAGGGAGATTTGGAATGCTGTTGAAGTAAGAAGGGCTAGGGATGGGGTTAGAGAAGACAGAATTTAGGGAGGGTTAGGAAAGCTGCCAACTACATCTGAAATCACAATGTGTCTGAAACCACAGCATTTTAATATTTAAAAATTGAGTTTTGGCTGGGCGCAGTGGTTCAGGCCTATAAACCTAGTACTCTGGGAAGTTGAGGTGGGAGGATCCCTTGAGCTCAGGAGTTCAAGACCAGCCTGAACAAGAGTGAGACCTGTCTCTACTAAACATAGAAGAATTAGCCCAGCCCTTGTCACAGCAGGCACCTATAGCCCCAGCTACTTGGTAGTTTGAGGCAGGAGGATTACTTAAGTCCAAGAATTTGAGGTTGCTGTCAGCTGTGGTGACACAATGGCACTCTGGCCTGGGCAACAGAGTGAGACTCTGTCTCAAGAAAAAAAAGGAAGAAAATCATAGCTCACATATGTAGACACTTTGAAACAAGATAAGAATGTTCCTTGAGCTACATGAAAAACTTTACTTAAACAGTATGTAGATATAACCAAACTCTTAATAAGCAAGGAAAAAATCATATTTAGTACATGAACAGAAAAAAAAGAGGGGATCATACTCTAAAACTGAATAAGGATGAAATTATGGGATGCTTTTATTTTCTATTTTAAATGTATCTGTAAGGTTTAAATTATTTGTAATGATCATGCAGTGGTTCTATAATTGGAAAAAAAAATTAATGGAGAAAAATGGTACTACAAACTTTATAATCATATCCTTTTTTTTAAAGATACCATACTTCACATCCAAAATCAACTAAAGTCTCTGGATTTCATCACTGTTTTAATTAAATATTTTCATTTTCAGGAACGAAACAAGGATTTCTTTATCTCCTTTATTAACTTTTTATTTTTAAAAATATTGTTAATGGGCCAGGCACAATGGCTCACGCTATAATCCTAGAATTCTGGGAGGCAGAGGCATGTGGATTGCCTGAGCTCAGGAGTTCAAGATCAGCCTGAGCAAGAGCAAGAACGAGACTCCATCTCTTAAAGCCAGGCATTGGGCAGCACTATAGTTCAGTGTGTAAGGGCGCCGGCCACATACACCAAGGCTGGCAGGTTCCAACCCAGCCCGGGCCAGCTAAACAATGACAACTGCAACAACAACAAATAGCCAGGCATTGTGGCGGGTGCCTATAGTCTCAGCTACTGGGAGGCTGAGGCAAGAGAATCGCTTAAGCCCAGGTGTTTGAGGTTGCTGTGAGCTGTGATGCCATGGCACTCTTCTGAGGGCGACATAGTGAAACTATGTCACAAAAAAAAAAAGAAAAAAAATCTTAAACAAAAAAAATAGCCAGGCATTCTGCCTGGCACATGTAGTCCCAGCTACTTGGGAGGCTGAGGCAAGAGGATCGGTTGAGCCCAAGAGTTTGAGGTTGCAGAGAGTCATAAGCCATGGTACTCTACCAGGATGACAAAGCAAAAACTCAGTCTCAAAAATATATGTGTGTGTGTGTGTGTATGTATTATTATTACATTAATAAATTAAAATAAATTGCTATTTTGCAAGTAACATGATATGCCTAGAGAATCCAAAATCTGTAAAAAGTTTAGATTTAGTGTAATTGGCAAAAGTAAACGTAAAAATTTAAATTCTAGAACATGTAGCTGTGATTTATGCTTCATCTCTTTGTGATACCAAAGTAGTATGGACTAAGGAAGTAACTGGTTAACATCCCAAAAGCCTTCCCAGGGTGAATATTTTTCAGACTAATTCCAGGCATCCAGGGCAGATTGGAAGCTAGCTTTTGCCAGCCCACCAAAAGTACTGTATTAGGCTTATACATGGTAATCACATTTAAGAAACATATTTATCGTCCAGACTCAGTGGCTCATGCACTATAGAAGGCCAAGCCAAGTGGATTGCTTGAGCTCAGGAGTTTGAGAAGGCCTGAGCAAGAGACCCATCTCTGCTAAAAATAGAAACACTAGACAAGAGTTGGGAGGATCTCTTGAACCTAGGAGTTTGAAGTTGTTGTGAGCTATGATGATGCCACAGCAACAAAGTGATGACTCTGTCTCAAAAAAAAAATAATAATAATAATAATCCGAAAGTTAGTTACCAGTTTGCTAATTTATAAAGAAGAATAACTGGCGCAGGGATCTCAACATTCAGAGCCATCAGATTTTTTTCGATAACTTATTGGAAGCCACATAAGCACTAGTAGATTGCTTAGTAGGTGTTCAGAACAAGGGGAATTAGACAAATCAGATGTGTAATATTCTTGGGTTAAGATGTGATGATTCACTTGCACACTACAGCATTAGTCTTGGGCTTTTCATCTAGTGCAGCAGTTCTCAACCTGTGTGTCATGACCCCTTTGGGGGTTGAACAACCCTTTCACAGGGGTCACCTAAAACCATCACATAACAACTCGTACAAATATAGGTATATGAAAATAATTTTATGGTTGGGGATCACCACAACATGAGGAACTATATTAAAGGGTCGGCGGCATTAGGAAGGTTGAGAACTACTGATCTAGTGCCTTGGATGGGATTAAACACTCCTGTAGAACACTAGTCATAACACAATTCAGATAAGAGAAGCCAATAATTTGTCCTTATAGCAATCCATGGAAGTACAAATAATATGAAATACTATTTTACCTACAAAAGCAATTTGAAATGATTTAACACACCAGCAGCATCTACAGCATGTATAAAATATTACTATTAAGAGAAGGATATACATGAAGCAGTTTTTTATTTGTTAATTAGTTCTTTCCTGGGTGGGGTTGGGGCAGGGCATGGATCTTGTTAAAGATACCCAAAGTGATAGAATGAATAAAGATGAGCAGTGCAGAAGCCAGCATATTTTCGACATGCCCATCTTGTTTACAGAGACAAAGCTTAGACGCGTGCCTGAGAACTTTGTTGATTGTATCTGCCTATGCTTTGCACCCAGTGAGATGCCCCAAAAGGAAGTGCAGAAGGAGGAATGTGTGTAGTATGTAGTCACAGAACCAAGGGGCTCCTCATCCTCAGTGTTTTGTGAAGATGCTAGAAAGAAATGAAAACTCTCTTGCTCCAAAGGAGGTTTGGATCTGAGAGGGAACAGATAGGATGGTGGAAGATGTCTTTAGCTCACCATAGGGGGCACAGTGTTTTCCATAGTGTACTGTACACGATGGTCTAGGGAAAATAATTGTTACATTAGTAAGTATGTGTGGTTCTTACTGTATTACAAACTAGTACATCAAAGGGGTGAATTCCTAGATGTTATATTGCCTAAGATAATGTTCATGTAGCAGAGGCCTAAGTAAATCTAAGGAAAAGTATTAAGTAAACAATAGTACAAGTGATGGACAGGTGTGAAGAAAATAGTACATAGGAATTCTCTTCCCTCTACCCACAGATTTGACATGTCCGTGTTTGCTTATGTGTTTTATATGATGGGTAAATGCTGTCAACCCCTATCAGATTAGGTTAGGATAAAGGGGACAGGTGGTAGTATTTGCTTGGGAATTAATTATTGACCAAAAAATAAATAAAAAGTGATCCTACATATCCTTGGTAGGTTGAGTGGCTGGTATGAATTGCCTATATAAGATTTTCTCAGATCCTGGGTCTAACCCAGAGATTGACAAACTGTAACCCCCTTGCTGCCTGTTTTTGTATAAACAGTAACTGCCTGCTGGCTAATAGGTTTCATATTTAAAAAAAAAAAAAAAAACTATAAATAGTATAGTATTGAGTGACACATGAAAATTGAGGTTTAAACCTCAGTGTTTATAAATAAAGCTTTACTGAAAGATAGCACTTAATTTAGTGCTGCCTGTGCTGCTTTCATGCAGAGTTGCAACAGACATCATGTGGCCACAAAAGCCCAAAATACTATATGGCTCTTACAGAAAAGGTTTGCTGATTCCTGGCCTCATAATTTTTTTCTCAGCTGGAGGAGGACAACTTGTATCATATCTCTCCTCCATGATTTTATTTTCCTGGGGGTGGGAAGATGTGGAGTTAGTAAATTTAGGACTGGTATTGCCCCTTCTGTACCTTGAAAGGTAGATGGCAGAGGGTAGAGGACAAGTTTCTTGGAGACATATCTGACATCTGGAATAGTTGAGGAGAGGTTCCAAGTAGGATTCTCTGGCATAGTGCCAAATGTGATGGGGCAAGGACTAGAAATAGGTAGACTTAGGACAACATTGACTAAATTACCACAAAGATGATTTTCCCTATCTTTGGAGAAATAAGGTAAAACTAAAGAACAATGTTTTCTAATCTTCCACATCTTATTTTTGACCTCTTCCCTTTTCCCTTCTTTAGTCTAGCTGGTCCATGAAAATTATATTAATATGCATAGTAGTACCTTAATCTAAGAAAGATCTAGAGTAACTTATTTAATCTTCCCATATACAAGTGTAATACTCAAAAAAGAATTGGTTTAAGGGGGTTTAAGCCTCAGATCCTTTTGGGAATGAGGTACAGGGTGTAAAAAAATTCACAGTATCCTAAATTATTTCACAATATAAAACATTGTGAATTCTTCCCCTTTACTCATTTCTTTAAAACAGAAAAATATGCATAGCTAAGACTAGAAATAGCTGTAATATTGAACCTGCAAAGCATAGTATCTCAATAGAGTAATTTGTAACTGTAACCTACTTTGATTTCTTTTCAAATATTAGGTGTCCTAGTTGCCTATGAAGGTTTGCCACTTCATCTTGCACTGTTCCCCAAACTTTGGACTGAGCTATGCCAAACCCAGGTAAAGAAAATCAATTATAGAGGATTTGGTCTTTGATCTCATTGGACCAAGTGGTCAGTGATTTTAGGAACAATGGGTTGAACAGCTGAAAATTGGGAATGTTTTAGAATCTTGATAGGTTAAAAATATGATTAAAATCATATTCAACATTGGGCATGTACTTTCCTTTGAGGTTTTTTACTTCAGTAGATTTGAATCACAGATGATATTTCAAATAAGCTGTTTTGTTTATACTTGAATTTCTCATAAGTCAGCATCAACAGTTGTGATGTTTCCAAAACGGAAGTGGGTACATAAAATAATGTTTATTAAATTATAAAGGGAGAACTGGGAAGAGAGGAAAAACCTGATGAGTCTTAAGAGATTTGGGGTTAATTCCTTAGACCAGGCAGAAAGGATTTCCACTCCTTTAACCCCCAAAAAACTATTTTCCTGCCTTGTGTATCTGTCTTATCCCAGAGGAAGAGATGAGTTTATTAACCCTGAGCAAAAACCTTTTCCCACATTATGGTTTCTTTGAAGTCTGTTCCAGCCTCCCCCCTGGTAGTAGCCCTCTGTTCTACTAGATGTTTGTCATGCCGCACAGTAAAGGTCTTGTTTATCTCCTTTTCCCTGATTTACTCAGATAAAGTATAGAGACTTTATCTGAGTAAATCTGTTCCCTGAAGAAATGTTACTTTGTTGTCTACAGTAGAAATCTTTGAAAGGCTAGTGTGCACTAACAGCTCACGCACCTTAATACATAGTAGGCTCTCGGGAAATGACTATACTTGATTTCTGAGCTAGTGGTCTGTTCAGTAAATTGGAAATCTGCTGCTGCTATGGCTCTTTTCCTTATCCCTGGTTTGAGTAATTAGTTTCTTTGCCCAGTTCTACCAGCTGTTGCTTCCCTATTGCATTATCTGTTTCTTCTTTGGCTTCTTTTCACAGAACTCACCATCCCAGCAGATACCCCTTAAAACCAAACTATGTAAGGCTTCCAAAGCTTCCAGCCCTATAGAAGCAGCCATCCAATGCAAGAAACGTAGGCAGCCTTACAGAGGCTGGGCCTGGTAGAATAAGGCAGATTTTCACAGTGCTAAGGATCTCAAGACCTGGGTCCTGGTCCTGTTGGTCTCCTAAGTTGCTCACTCAGATTAAAAAAAAAAAAAAAAGTACACATATATGTGTACATCTCAGAAATCTGTCCTGTTTTTAAAAGATCCTTTTTGTTCATTTGCACCGTGACTATTTGAAAACAGGAAAACCAAGTTTTAGCAAAATTTCCACATAGTGGGACCACTAATCTGTGAGAGAGAATTAGCAAATTTGTTATTTACCTTTGTAATGTTTGGGGTAGGGGGTATTTACTAAATTACTGTTGCTAATGATTATAAAGTTTAAGCCCCTTTATAGAGTAAATTGATTTTAATTATTAAAATTTATCTTTTAATTATTAAAATTATACATTAATTGGTTCCTGAAAACATTCTCACCCTGTTCTTTGTTGGCTTATCTTTCCAGTCCTTGTTAGCTCTCTCAATATTGGGTAATAAATCTGCATTTCTTTTAAAATGTATTTGTTCACTTTACCTTCAATGTTTAACCCATGTAGTCCAAATTAATAATATTGTAATGTACTGAACGAATAGTTGCTATAATCCTCTCAGCCCAGGAATGGATTGGCAAGCTGTGGTGTATGTATACCATGGACTACTATTCAGCCATTAAAAAAATGGAGATTTTGCAGATTTCTATTAACCTGGATAGAGGTGGAACACATTCTTAGTGAAGCATCACAGGAATGGAGAAGCATGAATCCTATGTATTCAACTTTGATATGAGGACAATGACACAGTGGAGTTTGGGGGAAATCTCCTATTTGTATTTATAAATATTAGTTGTCTATTTGAGACATTAGAAAAAAGTTACCTGATAACTCTATACTGAACCTCAGAGTCAAAGCATTCTATGATAGACATACTTTTATCTGACAATGTGAATGTTACTTTTTTTGCATTATTATTGCTCAATATTTTGCTGCAGCAATTGTCTGATTTCTTTTCTGAATGTATTTATCTTCGTTCATTACAAGGTTTTTGTTTCTAGTCCTTATCTTAAACATTGTTATTGTTATTAAATTTTAAGCCTTTTTAATTTTGTGAAGGCAGAGTGGAAACCAAATAAACACATGCATATGTATAGACAAATTAAAAAAAAAAAAGAATAGTTGCGATAACTACCTTTAATAGACTAAGTAGGAAGTGACTTCCAGTGTATGTTGCACACAGTGAATCCCAGTCATTTTAGTGCTCACCCACCAGTGCTTCTTCTCCCCCCCATAGTCTGCCATGTCAAAAAATTGCATCAAGCTTTTATGTGAAGATCCCGTTTTCGCAGAATATATTAAATGTATCCTAATGGATGAAAGAACTTTTTTAAACAACAACATTGTCTACACATTCATGACACATTTCCTTCTAAAGGTACGTAAATTTCATGTGTTACTTCTAATTAGTTGGTGCTTGTATTTTCATTAAATGAAATTTTTTTCTCATCTTTTTTTCAGGTTCAAAGTCAAGTGTTTTCTGAAGCAAACTGTGCCAATCTGATCAGCACTCTTATTACAAACTTGATAAATCAGTATCAGAACCTACAGTCTGATTTCACCAACAGAGTTGAAATTTCCAAAGCAAGTGCTTCTTTAAATGGGGTAAGAACTATGCAAAGGAGAATTTGTCAGAATTTGCCTTCAATCTTTAGTTGGCTGTCTTGATTGTACTACCAGAACTTTAACTTGCTATTCAAACTCTAAAAGTCACATATGATGAAAAGCTCAGATTTTTAAAAATGTGTTCACTATGTCTTATATGTATGTAGCACACACTTCCTGTCACCTTGGAGGACACAAGCTAATGTCATTAAATGCTAAGAACAAGACTACTAAGACACTCTATCTCAGTATTTTTTTGGAATATCACTGAACCCTCAGTTTCATCTGGTGATTTATAGAGGCAGTTAAAATTAGTTAGTTGCTTTGTGCAGACTCCCCAGCAGCCATGTCACAGAGATGAAACACCATGGAAATGTGCTTAGAACACTGTTCAGCGGCAATCTCCCAAATAACGAGATGCTTACAAGCCAGACGAGATTACCAAGTTGAGCAAGGAAGACCTTACTGTTTGTGATATCCAACCGGATTTAGCTTGAGAATTTTAACTTCTACACTAATGACCTCAATTTCTCTTGGATCATTCAAGGTTTGTTTTTAAAATTCTTATGTAAGTCTGCCTAAGTTCTATTACTGATAACACACACACACACACACACAGAGATA
>CAUYPK010156574.1:0-29787 GCA_963574355.1 Loris lydekkerianus
TGAGGGAGGGGTATTGGTGGAATCACACCTACGGGGCATCTCACAAGGGCAAGGGTGAAACTCAGCAAATGTGAAATGTAAATGTCATGCCACGGTGACTGGGAAAATGCCAGGAAGACTATGTTAAATATTGGGATGAAAATGTGTCATATGGTTTATGAAGCTAGTATATGATGCCCCATGATCATATCAATGTACACAGCTATGATTTAATAAAAAAAATTGTTTATGTGATATTATATTTATATATTTACATATATTGAAGCAGCCTTGAGAGTCTGGGATAAAACCCACTTGGTAATGGTGTTTAATTTGTTTAATGTTATGCTGAATTCTGTTTGTTAGCATCTTATTGAATATTTTTTTGCTTCAATATTCATTAGAGATATTGGTCTGTAATTTTCTTTTCTTGTTAGATCTTTTCCTTGTTAGGGGATCAGGGTTATGTTTGCTTTATAAAATGTGTTAAAAAGTATTCCATCTTTTTCCATTTTGAAAAATGTTAAGTATAGGGGTACTTATTCCTCTTTATTTATTTGGTAAAATTCTGATGTGAAGCCGTCTGATCCTTGGCTCTTTTTTGGGGGAAGCTTTTGTATAATTGATGCTATTTCAGAAGTTGATATAAGCCTGTTCAACATTTCCACTTCTTCCTGACTAAGTCTAGGAAGATGGTGTGAACCCATCTTGAGGGATGAAATGCTCTGTACTTATTTTTTATGTTGCTAGAATTTTTCTGCTCATTCTTCTTCATGAGTGTTTTCTTTTATGTATTTCCTTCCCCTAATTTTCCTTTCACTTCCTCTTGCTCTTTAAGTTCCAAGTATTTTTTAATTTCCTTCAGATTTTCATATGTCTAAGCAAAGAGTTCTTTGTAATATTCATTAAGTAATTTTCAAGTTTCTGCACAGTCAATTGTTATCTCATCTCTGTCATTTCTTGTTGATGATATTAGAGATTTTACTTGTTTGTTTCCATTTAGGTTAGCCATGGGTCTACCTATTTTATTGTGCTTTTCAAGAAAACAATTTTTGTTACATCAATCTGTTGTATAATTGTTTTATTTTCAATTTCATTTAATTCTGCTCTACTTTTGGTTATGTCTGTTCTTCTGCTTGGTTTGGGGTTGGAATGTTCTTCCTTTTCCAGTTCCTTAAGATGTCCCAATAAGTTGTTGATTTCCTCTCTTTCCATTAGCAAGGCTTTCAATGCTGTGAATTTTCCTCTTACAACTGCATTTTTAGTATCCCAGAGTTTCTGGTTGTTCATGTCTTCATTACCATTTTGATCCAAAAATTTGGTAATTTCTATCTTAATCTCATTTATGACACCACTATCATTTAGTATAAGAGTATACACTTTCCTTGTCTTCACATGAATTTGCAGATTCCTCTGGTTACTGAGTTCAACTTTTATTCCATGATGGTCTGAGAAGATACAAGTAATAATTTCTATTTTTTTTAATTTGCTGAGGTTAGCCTTGTGACCTACTATGTGATCAATTTTGGAGTATGTTTTATGTTATGATGAGAAGAAAGTGTATTCAGTTTGTTTAAGATAAAATATTTTGTATATGTCTTGTTACATTAATTGTTGAATGGTTAACTTTAAATCTAAAAATTTTTGCTTGTTTTCTTATTTAGGATCTATTCAACACAGCCATAGGAGGGTTAAAATCTCAAGATATTATATTGCTGGTGGCAATCAAAATGCTCATTTCAGTTAGAGTTTCTCTTATAAATTGAGGATCATTCTGGTTTTGTACATAAATATTAATAATTGAAATCTCATCATGTTGAGTGTTTCTATTAGCAAATATGATGTGACCATCCTTTTCTTTTTTTAATTTTATTGGTTTAAAGCCTATTGTATCTGTGAATATATTTGCAACATCTGCTTTTTTCTAGTTACCATTTGCCTAATTATAGATGACCATCCCTTCACCCTGTGTCTATATTTATATTTTAAGCTAAGATGAGATTCTTGTATGCAGGAGATATCCCTGAGTATTTTTTTTTTTCCATTAAGACAACTTGTGCCTCTTTATACGGAATTGAAGCCCTTCACATTAATGAGAGTATTGTTAACCCTGGTATCATTTTGGGTGTTCAATTTTATTGAATCCAGTGGACACTTTTTAATCTTTAGCCATTGTAGAAAATGGGTTTTGATCAAAATATGCTGAGTAAGTTTCCTTGGGTGGTTAAGATTGTCTGACTCTTTTTTGATGGTGGGTCTGAGAATGTCCTAATAAAATGGTTTAGGTATGGCAAATTTATTTAGGATGTGAATATCATTACATTGTTTAATTTCTCCATCATAAATAAAACTCAGTTTAGCTGGATATAGAATCCTGGGTTGAAAATTGTTTTGTTGTTTTGTTTTGTTTTTTAGGACAATGAGGGTAGAGGTCCATTCTTTTCTAGCTTGAAATGTTTCAGCAGAGAAATATGCAGTCATTCTAATATTCTCCCCCCTCTAGATTATAGTTTTGTTTTGTTTTGTTATTTTTATGTCTACCTGCTTGCAGATTTTTTTTTTCTCCTTCATATTAACTTTGGCAAAGTTAATAATATTCTGCCTTGGATATGTTTTATTCAGATGAAGTGAAGATGAGGTTCTAAAAGTATGTGCTATATGAGTTTCAGAATCTCCTGGAAAATATTCAAAGTTATCCTTCACTATCTCATGAACAAGAGCCTCTTCACCATTGAAGGCACCCTCATCACCTTCAGAAATTTCTATAATTCAAAATATTAGTTTTTTTTAATTATGCTATTTCTCACTGAGAAAATAATTCATTTTTGCTCTTTACTTCTCTTCCTTTTTGAGCATTTGGGATCATTTATAACTTTGTTTTTGGTGTCAGAAATTGTTTCTTCTGTCTGTCCCATTCATTTATGAAGGGATTCTACTGTATTTCTTATACACAGAAAGTTGCAGAAAGTTTTTGTTCTCACATAAAGTTGCAGTTGAAAGACTGCAACTTTTTTTTCTCAATGTGCTAGAATCTTTGGTGATTTTGTGTTTGAATTAATTGAATTCTACAGACCACATTTGAATTATTTCTAGAATTTGTAATTACAACTTTAATATCATTATTTTAATCTGATTTGCTATCCAAATTCTGTATTTGATTTCTGACACCTCAGCCATTTGTTTATGAATGGGATCCTCTGGTGTGTCTTGTTTGTAAATCTTTGGGGGAGTTGTTTGTTTCTGATTATTCATGTTGCCCATTTTCCACTGATTCAGGCCCATGATTGTTTTTCACTGTTTGGCTAGATAAGCATATAAAGTTAAATTTGATTGGAAGCTTCTGGAGTTGTGGTTGACCAACCCTTCACCAAAGATCTAGGATTGGTGACTTCAGCTTTTCCTGTACATCTTTGCAAACAACCCAAAAAGTACTACTGCCTGAGACTCTGAAAACCTGCTTGGTCTAATTGGGCTAGGTGGCTCTGTCTTGTATTCAGCTGATCTCTCTCCAATCCATATGAATCACGGGCGCTGGGTTAAACTCTCAGCTATGGAGAAATACAAGCAACTAAAACATCTCTCCCCCCACAGGAAACACATGAAAGAGGAAAATCTAATTTTTCAAGTACCACAAAACCAGAGTGCCATCTTGGAGGGTTCTTGGTTAATTTGTCCAGTTCAAGAGTTTCAAAGAAATTACTCCAATCAGCACCCAATCGCCAGCTGGACAGCTTAAAATGTCTTTAGTAATTAGATAGCAGAAGTCTACTGGTAACTCAAGTTTGGCTCTCTCTAGTGCTCCAAAGAGTCAAAAAGGCCCATCCAGAAGAATATTTAGCTCAAGGGGGTTGGTGCCTCATTCGCCACCTTTATCATTCTTCACCACCAGACTCTGGTAACTCAGTCTCTGGTAATCCCACTGCCAATCTCTGTTAACCCAGTTATGTGGCCCACTTCTCTCTAATAAGCAAATGTGACAGGGCTTTTTACCTGCCAGTTTCAAAGTAAAGTCAATTCTTTCTCTCAGCTACCAGCCTCTACCTGCAGAAAGAAGGGAGAGCTGAAGCTTGACTGCCTCAGGTCCTCAATAGCAACTGGAGAATGTTCTAACTGAGCTCAGTCTAAAACTGAAGATAACAACACAGCAAATGTATTTCTTCCTCAGCCACTGTACTAAAGTTTTGGTATCTTTATAGGGCAAGGTCTGGTTCTGTCTGGAAGACCACAGAGTTGGGGAGGTGACTCTCTTAAATTAGACCCCAGCAAAATCGATGTTTTAATGATCATATTGCATGCAATGTATCTCCATTTGGGTTCATGCACATAAGCAGTTCCTGAATCTCCACCCATTCCCCAGAGGCACAAGCCTTTTTTTGATGCTGACATACACTTCCTCAGGACAAGATCAGACACCTTCCCTTCTATGTCTTTCTGTACTTTTACTGGATTCACAGATACATCATAGCCGCGTTTCATCCATCTATGCAATGACCTGTCTTAGCCAAGAATTTCAGACATTATTGTCTCTGCAGATTGGACTTCTAGACCAGCAGGAAAAATGGGAAGAATAGATTGGAAGTAGAAAGTGGCAGAGAAAATATTTATTCAAATTTCCTCCAGATAAGGCCTCTCTAGAGAAGGTATCTCAGCATCCAATAAGTCACTCCAGTAAACAAGAGAAGATAACCTCAGTTCATCATTCACTAGTAGAGATCCCACAGCAAGCAAGGAACTCTCTTCAGCGAGAGCATGGCAACACATCCTCTTTGGGATGAGTTCTGTACCTGAAGGTTCTAAGAAGTTGCAGCTTACCTGAGCAGGAAAGATGTACAATTATTTATATCTTCTCTCATCTCAGTTCCCATCTTTCATATTCATTGGGGTCTTTCTGGCCATTATCTATCTCTCACTCTGGACCAGATTTTCTGTTCAAAGCTGGCTACAGTCAGCCATTATCAACCCTACCCCCTTGTTCTTATTGAATGTAAACATTGGAGTTAGGAAAAATAGCCTACCTAAGTATTTAGCAAAACACAAAATATATTGAAACAAAATCAGCAAATAAATGATCACAAAGGCTAACAAACATCCAAGCACAAATGTACAGTGAGTCAAAACAAATTAACAGAAAAGAAAATTACAATTAAAAATAAAATTAAAAAAAGAAATATACCCTAATAGTCTGATGTTAGCACTCTAAGCACTTTAAGAAGGGAAGAAGAGAAAGAAAAAAGTAATAATAATAATAATAAAATTGACAATAACTTCTACAAGAAAAAGTTATTGATAAAGGATCAAACAGAATGGGCAAAGAAAACAGGAAAAAATAGCACCACAGACAAAAATATTATTGCATTTGTATTTGTATTTATACAATTTATATTTGTAAACATATGACTATTCCTATGCTCGTTGGGATCAATTTTAGAGGGAATGCATTTAGTTTTCAATATACATTCTGGACACCAGATAACGCCGTCAGTGGAGCCCAGGCTTAAACCTGATTCACAGTTTACAGTGGTTTTTTTGTTGGTTGCCTGGCTACACGCTTTGCACTTAGACCCTGCTGAGTTGTTGATTCCATTGATTTCAAAAAGAATCTTCAAAGGAAGGTTTCACAAATTCACCTATTCTTCTGGGAAAGCTGAGGTAAATGTCTATTCCATCCGCCATTATGCTCTGCCTTTCAACTAACCGCAATCTTAAAATGTTGAGTTCAACAGTTCTATTTTTTCATCGTCCTGAGCATCTTTGAATCCAGCTGACACCCCTAGTGTCCACTTACATCAGATTTCCTGCTTCTGCCTTTCAGAGTGTTAGACTTACAGATGTGAGTCATGACTCCAGACCTTGAAGTGCTATATTTTTTAAACTATGGTTTGTGGCCAGAAGTGAGACTTCTTGAAAGCCATCTTGGCACTTTGAGAGACCCAGTCACTTGGTATGGTCTGAGCTTCTAAATTCCAGACCAGAATGAGGAGCTATGAGATCTTTATCTCTGAAGAAAAAAAATCACCAGGTGTTATGCAGGTCACTGTATTCCCATCTGAGTGTATAGGTTCTTTTGATGACAACACTTGAAGATTACTGTGAGGTATGATACCAGGGCACTCTATGATGAGAACAAAATGAGACTCTGTCTCAATACATAAAGAAAGAAAACCATTGGTAGGAGATTTAACCATTATTTGTACTATTGACCACAGATCTAGAGTCAAAAATTTTACCCTACATTACAAGCCAACTAGAGAAATTATTATGCATAGGGAATATATATTCCTGAAACTTCTATTAGTCAAGTATTTGGATTTTACCTTTGATACCCTAGATTCTTTTAGTCACTCTATACTGCCCACATGGTAAATTCATGATGTCAATGAAGAATTTCACAACACCCTAAAATATCCAGAGTACACACTCCACCCCTTGTTTTCCAGTCCTGAAATGTGGCTCAATATTCCCTTGCCCCAATCAGTCAGAGGCCATCTCTGGACAATCCCTACCCATCAGATCAACAGGAAATATACAAATGAGCCAATCACAAGCCCACTTTTCCTGCTGATTTTTCTCCCCCTGGGGGCCATAATACATGTCTTTTATGTAGTCCCCTATTTCACCTGCCTATTGACCTTTTCTTCTACTTTGCTCTTGGAAAGTGTGCGTAAAATATTTTATTTCTTTCCTTTTTTCTTTTATTATTTTCTTGGGAGACAACCTCCCACTCTGTTGCCCAGACTAGAATGTCATGGCATCAGCCTAGTACCCAGCAAAATCTAACTCTTCTGATGAAGGGATTCTACTGCTTCAGCCTTTGCAGTAGTGGGAAATAAAGAAAGGGCCACAAATTTGACTACTTTATCTTTTTAGTGGTTATAGTGCATAGAATCAGAGGGGAGGGTGTCTTACTTTTGCTAAGACTTATCTCCAATACATCAGCCCATCTTGGGGTCTCAGAGCATTCACATATTGTACCCCTGTATTGAAAAAGTCATTGAAGTCTAATTATGAAATGACCTTATCAAGGGCTTTGGGGAATGTCTAATACTCAGGCCCTTGTGACACATAAGGACTATGTCAGGACTCTCCTGCATATCAGTGATGGAATATATCACCACAATTATCCCTGTATCTCTTTTAGGCTAATCAGGTTTAATTACTGATTGTGTATTTAACGTGTGGCTGACAAAAACTATTCTACTTCCTATGTGGACATGAAGCTAAAAGTGTGAACATATCAGGAATAGACTTCAGGAATAATGGAACTTTCTAGATAGGTGGATATTCCCCCATCATGCTCATAAATAACTACAGATTTTGAGTACACTACTGGACACATTGCTAAAACATATTTCAAGAGAGGACCTTAATTGAGACCTCTACCATCACAAATAAGCTTGTTTTGGAGAAAGAAGTAAAACATCATGAAAAGTAAAAGTGAGAACTACATAACATACCTGTCAGGTCTGTAAAATCACTGTCCAATTTTTGGACAATGGTTCTTGGTCTATAACATTCCAGAACAGCAATAGATATAAATCACAGTCTTCCACTTTTTAAAAAATCCATGACTTGAAAAGGAAAGGAAGGGTGTTGCAATCCCTTGGCCACAGATACAAACAAATTTTAAAAAGCAGGAATTAACTGTAGAGAAAAGAATCACACACTTTTGTAATAGTTTGAACCTAATGACAATCCTGGCCAGCCAGTACACATGCTTAGCAGGAGTAAGTTTAATCTTTAAGATGGTAACCCAGGGAAGCACCTGCTGTGAGTCATCCATGGGGACCATGTAGTTACTTCATCCTCCAATGTCCTAGAATCCAGGCTTCTGGTCAAAAATAGTAAGTGGTCTTTTCTGCTCACTTTAGCTTGTGTTCCCGTTAGAACTGGCACTGTTCTTATCCCTCCATCCACAGAAAGAGAAGTGACCTCCCATTTGTACCTTCTTGATTCTATTGATGGTTAAAATTTTGACACTAGGCTGGCACAACATTTGAGATTTTGTAAAGCAGTGTGACTCAAGCCGCATCATAGCTGACAAAACTACATGGATTCATTTAGGTAGGACACTATTTTTTTTTATTTCAGATAGAGTATAACTTTGTCACCCTCAGTAGAGTACCCTGGCATCACAGTTTACAGGAACCTCTAACTCTCCAGCTTCAGCGATTCCATTGCTTCAACTTTCTGAGAAGGTGGAACTACAGGTGCCCGCTAAAACATCTGGCTATTTCTTGTTATAGGTTTTCTGGGGCTGGGTTCAAACTCAACGCCCTGAATTTATGGGCCCAGTGCACTAACCACTGAGAAACAGGTCTTTTATCACTATTTCAATGGCCACTTTGAGACTTACCCTAAAACATCCATTTGAGTGAAGCTTAAAAATTAACTATGCCTGGTGACAACCACCATTTGATCATAGCTTCATATTTCTTATATATGTCTACTTTGCTCTAATAATCAAGGTAATTCTTGTCTGTTAAAATGATGAAAAGGTTTGTTGGTTGTTTTTTCAATTTGTCTGAGCATGGGTGTGTAAATGGGTGTTTTTGGATAAGGTTTGTAAGTGTGTCTCATGGTAGTCATTTGTATCCTCAGCCTAGATTGCAGCAACTTCAAACTCCAGGGTTTAGGCAAACCTCCCACCTGTGTCTCCCCTGTGCCTGTGAATACAGGTGCATGTCAAAATGCCTAGATAATTTTTCAATTTTTCTTAGAGACATGTTGTGAGACTTACTCTCTTCATACTCAGCATCCCCTTTTTCAAGAAGTCCACTCATTTCATCCTGCTAGAGGGCTAGGATTACAGGTGTGAGCCAACAAGTTTGGTCATTTTCTGTTTCCTTCCCTCTTCCTTCTTCATCCTCCTTCACTTTATCTTCACTCACTGTGATGCTTTCTCTCTCATTGCCTTGTTCTTTACATTCTTTTATTTCCTTCCTTCATTACTGTCCTTTATCTTTCCCTTTACACCTCAAGGGCAACTCCTCTAGTAAGAAACAAACAAACTTTACAAGTTAACCCTGAATGTATAGTCTTCAACTCTATATTTGAAATTGGTGAATTGTGTGGTCTGTGAATTATATATGAATAGAGATGTTATATTTTAATCTACAGGCTCTTGTCCATGAAGGAAACAGAGAAAAACCTTGAACAAACATACGCACAAATGAGCATCATAGATGATTCCTATAACCACTTTAGAGGCCAAGTCAGAAAGATTCTTAGAATCTAAGAAGTTTCAGACCAGAAAGAGCAACTTAGTTAACACTTCACATGTTCTATACATAAGTGAAAAACTTCCTCAGGAGTGGTGACATAGACTTGTGCTGTCATATGCTGAGAAGGATAATTTCAGGAGGATCGCTTAAGTTTAGCAGCTTGCATTACTTTGAGCTATGACGATACCAACGTATGTTTCTGGAGCAAAGGGAGAAATCAGTATGAAATCTATAAGAGATATGCTGCATAGGTACTAGAAACATCCAGAAACATATAAAATATACATATAAAACATAAAATATAAAAATTTTAAATAAATTTCCCAAATGGGATTTTTTACTAGGATTGCCAGTCTAACTCAATACAGCAAAGTCAACTAACAGAACAAACTAAATTAATAGAATCAATAAGAAAAACCACATGTTTACACCAAAGAAACACAGAAAAGGTTTTAACAGAGGCTACATATCTTGTTGATAAAAAATTGCAAAATCTTACATGAGAAGGAAATATCTTCAGGGCTACTAATGAAATTCATAGATGATTTGATACATATAATGTGCTATATTTACCCAATGGGATATTTTTAGACAATCAAAAGAATGATGTGCATATTTATGTTACAATAGGAATGAACCTCAAAATCATTATGATAAGGGAATAAAACTTCAAAATCATTATGATAAGGGAACAAGTCCAGTTATAAAAAACCACACAGACTATGACAGAACTCAGAAGTAAACATCAAGACATGAATTAATCCAGGAAGTTTGTTGCTTCCTTCCCCACTACTAAGTGTAGAATATAAATTTCTTTTCACAATAGCTAAGAAAATGCAGTGAAGTCTATGTTAACCAGTTTGATGAAAATGGTATATAAACCCAGCAAATTTTACCCCATAACAGCATTAATTTACATAGATATAATTTAGTAAAAAAATTAAAAAGAAAAGAAAAAAAGAAGAAAAGACATATTGTCTCCTAGGGGTAGGATGTATGTGGAGGACAAGAGAGGGGCAGATTAAAATGACTATTGAAATGTATTGATGTTTTTTCTGTGGGGGAGAAGACAATGCTATATAATTAGATTGTGATGATAGCTATACATTTCTGTGTCTAAATTAAGAAACACAGAATTGTAAAATTACAAAGAATGAAATACTTTATTAAATAAAGCTACTTGAGAATCATTTTAAAAACTTGAGGTACTCTAAGTCTCACAGCATAAAAATCATCCAGCTCATTCATATACCTGAGAGACAGTGAACCCTATCTCCCTGTTCACACAAAGGCTACCATGAATTGATATTCAAGGCACATTGTTCCATCCTACAGAAGATATCATTTTCTTTTTTTGAGGCTGAGAGTACCTCCTTCTCCAGGGGAAGAGTGCTGTGACATCATCATAACTAATCACAATCTTAAACTCCTGGGCTTCACACATTTTTTTAAAATAGTTTTTTAACCAAGGCCCCTGTTGGAACCTGCCACCTCTGGTATATGAGGCTTGCACCCTACTGCTTTGAGGCACTGGTGTGCCCAATGGCTCAACAGATCTCACTGTCTGAATCTCCTGATTGTATGGGAGTCCAGGTGCCTCCCAACAGTGCCCAGTTACTTTGGACCACTCACTTCTGCCTCATAGAGTGCTAAGATTACAAGTGTAAGCTAAAATTCATTCCTTGAAGTAGGTACATGTTCAGAGTATATTTTGTTGCCAGCAGTCGTTAATCATGCCTGTCATCTGGGCATATTGGGAGGCCCAGTAAGTTGGACTGTCTGAGCTTCTGAATTTGCAAACAGTCTGTGAACTAGTGAGATCTTCATCTCTGAAGAATAAAAAATGGCTGTACTTTATGAGGGTGCCAAGAGTCACAGCTGAAGGGATATGCTTGTTTTTTGACAACACACATAGATTGCTGTGAGTTATGATAACACTGCTCTCTACAAAGGGCAACAAAAGGAGAATCTGTCTAAATATATAAATGGCTCCATGTTTGTAGTTATGATATTTTACACCTAGATTAAATGTCAACTAGAGAAATCATTCTCTCATAGAAAAATTGCTTTCCAAGATCCTGTAGTGGTCAAACCTTTTGATTTTAGGTAACTGTGACCTGAATTCTTGTATTCACTGGAAACTGCTCATACAGTAAATTCTTGACTCTAATCAGGCTTCTCATATATATGCTACAAAATCCAGAGTATTCCCCCCATCTCTTCTGTTGAGGGTCTTTAATCTCGGCCAATATTCCCTTGCCCCAATCAGTCAGATGCCAGGGACCAGACACCTCTGAAAATCCCCTAACCTTGAAATCAACTGGCAATACCCTAAAAAACCAATATCAAACCTCCTGGTTCTGACTTATTGATCCTGTCCGCAGAAACCACAATAAATATCCTCCTTTATGTAGACCTCTATTCCATGTGCCTACTGACTTCTCTCCCTACTATTGCTCTTGGGAATGGTGCCTAGCTAATTTATTTTCTTTCTTTCTTTCTTTCTTTCTTTCTTTCTTTCTTTCTTTCTTTCTTTCTTTCTTTCTTTCTTTCTTTTTCTTTTTTTCTTTCATTATTTTTCATGAGACAGAATGTTACTCTATTGCCCATTCTAAAGTTTCCTGGTCTCAACTTAGCACACAGCAACATCAAACTCTTTAATTTAAGAAATCATCTTGCCTCAGCCTCTGGAGTAGCTGGAACTACATAAAAGTGCCACAAGGCTTGGCTACCTTTTCTATTTCAGTAGAAATTGGGTAGGAGATCAGAGCTGAAAGTGTTTTCTGTTCATCAGCCTTGTCTCTAACACCTGAGCTCAGGCAGTTAGCTCAACTTGGCCTCCCAGAACACCCAAACTAGGTAGTCATGCTAGCCAATAATTGTTAAGCTCTACTTAAGAAATGAGTTTCCAATCCTCAGGTACTATTGATTATTTGGGGACTGTTTTGGCATATCCATGGTGGCAGATATCACAAGCATTATGTATTTATCTCTTTTTTGCTTATTTCATTAATGTTTGTGTATTCAGTGTGTGGCCTAACATAACTCTTCTATTTAGTATGTGGCCAAGAAGCCAAAAGATACACCAGGCATGGAGGTCAAGAATGTTTGAACTTTCCAGATAGGCTAATATTTCCCATAATTATCACAAATAACTGCAGCTATGGAGTATGCTACTGGATACATTGCCTAACCAGATGTTTAAGGAAGCCCTTCAGTGTGACACCTACCTTCTCAAACAAGCCTATACTAAAAAAGACATAAATATCACAATAAAACTGAGAATTGTGTGATGTACCGGTCAGGTCTGAGAAATTACTGTCTAATCTTTAGGCTCTACAACATCCCAGGGAAGTCTAGTTTCAAACTACACACTTCCATTTTTTGTACAAATTTATAAATTTAAAAGAAAAGGAAGGGCTGTTAAATCCCTTGGCCACAGACACAAAGAAACTTTAGGACACAAGAATTGACTGGAGAGAAAAAAACAACAACAACAACAACAACAATCTTTTGTAACTGATTGGATCCAATAAGAGAGCCCACATGGACTTAGCAGTAATAAGGTTAAGCTTTAAAATGGTAACCCGTGGATAATGGTAACCCATTGTGATGTCAGCCATGATGACCATGTAGTAACTTTGTCATTTATTGTCCTGGAATCCAGGCTTCTAGTCAAAGATACTAAGCGGCCTTTCTTGCTCACTTCAGCTTGTGTCCTTCAAATGTTTTAACAAGGATACTCCTTAGTCCTCCATCCACAGACAGCAGGGATCTCCCATTTGAGCCTTATAGATTCTATTTACAGCTGAGATTTCCAGCACTAGGGTGAGAAAACATGAACACCAGATGAAATTCTGTACAGCACAGTGAATTAAGCTACATCAAAGTTGAGAAAAATGCATGGAATCACCATTTTTCTGAGTGTTTCTTTTTCTTTTCTTTTTTTTTTTTTTCTTCATATAGAGGCTCAAGCTTTCACCATGGTTTGTGTGCAATGACATAAAAGCTCACAACATCCTACAACTACTGGTCTCAAGTGATTCTCCTACCACCACAACCCAACTAGCTGGGATTACCATTACCTGCCACAATTATAGGCTATTTTATTGCATTTTGTCCAGGATGGTGTTTGAAAACACCACTTTATTTATATGGGGCTCGCACCCTTAATATTGAGCCACACGCACTTCCTGTGGGATGCTATTTTAAGGTCTTATAATTCCACCTAGCCAAAAAATTCTACTTAAAAAAAAGGATAAAAATGTTCTATTTCTGGCTACAGCCTTAATTTTTTCAGAGTTTTTACTGGTTTTAAATTTGTCTAATTTTCATGAAACATCAAAGTAGTTCGGGTCTTTTTAGATGAAAATATTTGTTGGTTTTTTGGTTGGTTGGTTGGTTTTTCATGGGTGTGTTTATATGTATTTTTGAGATAAAGTTTGTGTACATAGCCATGCTAGTCTGTCATGGCAACAGCCTGGATCATAAAAAACTCAAACTTCAGAATTCAGGCTATTCTCCTGCCTGAAATTCCCACGTGGGTAGTGCTGCAGATGTCCATCACAAAATTTAGATAATTTTTTACTTTTTAGTGGAGACAGGGTCTGACTCTTACTCAGTTCAGTCTCAACACCCCCTCATTCAAGAACTCCAGTCATCTCAGACTGACAGAGGGCAAGGAATATACCTTTTAGCAAGTAAGTTATGTCATTGTTTCTTACTTTGTTTTCCTCCCTCCATCTCTTTTCTTCTCTCTCATTTACCTTTTCTTCCTTCAAATCTCTCTCTCATTCACTTGTTCTCCACATTCTTTTCTATCTTTCAACACTCACATTCCTCTCTCTCTCTCTTCTACCACTTAGGGGAAACATCTGTAATAACAAACAAAGAAACTATACAAGTGGTTATTGAATGTGTAGTCTTTATTTTTATACTTAAAATGGGTGAATTGTGTGGTGTGAGAATTATATCTGAATAGTATCCTTATTTTTTTATTCAATGGAATGTTATTTATAAGAGAAATGGAGAAAAATCTTCAGTAAAACATAAACATGGATGAGATTCATAGTTCACAAGTATGATTCCACCAATTTAAGAGGCCTAGGCAGAAAGAGCACTGGTAGGTAAGAGGTTTCAGACTAGACTGAGTAACATAGAGAGACCTAAATTGTCCAAGACATTATTGCAAAATTTCCCCAGTGGTGTCATGGGTCTTTATTGCCTGAGAAGAATAAATTATGTTGAATTTTTTTTTTTTTTTTTTTTTTTTTGTAGAGACAGAGTTTCAGTTTATCACATTTAGTTCAGTGCTGTGGCATCACACAGCTCACAGAAACCTGCAACTCCTGCTTTTAGGTGATACTCTTGGTTTAGAATCTCAAGTAACTGAGATAACAGGTGTCTTTAAGAGGGCTTAAATATATTTTTGATACAGTGTGGCTGGAGTTGTGTTTCAAACCACCATCCTTAGTATATGAGGCCAGCTTCCTACCACTTAGCACAACCAATGGATTTCTTTGGGACAAAGGGGAACTGCGGTATATTAGAAATATACTGTATAGGTGCAGGAAAAGCCCAATAGTATACAAAATATTTTATACTTGTATCCCTAAAAGGATTCATTACCAGGCTTGCTATTCTATTTCAATCTGGGTAAATCAACTAATATAACACACTACATTAATAAAATAAATAAGGGAAACCAGATGGTGGTGGGTTTTAACAAAAACAACATATCTTGTTGATAAAATATTTAAAAAATCTTAGAAAAGAAGGGAATGTCTTCAGCACTATTAATGGGTTTTAAAGATGTTGGAACACACATAACGTGCTATATTCACATGATCAAATATTTTTCTTTTTTTTTTGTTAAGTATCTTGTACATAAATTAAATACATTTATGCCATTTTCATTGTGTTGATTCTTTGTACAAATTGGAATGCTCACATTATACTAAACTTAGCTTTCACTTCATTTACCCCATTATTGCATTAGGACATTTGTGTTCTATACATGATAGATTCAACTTATACTTGAAATGTGCTCCGTAGGTGTGGTCCCCCTACTAACCCTCTGACCTATTCTTGTCCTATCTCCCTTTCTTTCCTTTCTTCATTTTAGGCTAAATTTACATTTCATATTTTATATGCAAGTGTTATTGATTATAAATTGGTTTTACAGTGGTACTGAGAACATTTGATACTTTTTTTTTAATTATTCAGATACTTTGCTAATAAGAATATTTTTCAATGCCATCCATGTTACCATAAACAATGTAAAGACCCCTTCTTTTTACTGATATATATATATATATATATCAGTATAATATATATAAAATATTATATATATAATATTATTTATATATATATATATAAATTTTGGTACACCAAAAAAAAAAAAATATATATATATATATACCAAGATTTATTTATCTATTCATGGGTCGATGAACACTTGAACTTCTTCAATGACTTGGTAATTATGAATTGAGCTGAAATCAGGCAAAAGAAGACAATCAAGGCAATGTAAATAGAACCAGTGGAAATAAAGCTGTTATTCTTCAAAGGCCTTATGATTATATATCTAGAAAATTTCAGGGAATCAACTACAAAACTCCTAGAAGTGATAAAAAATATATAGTAACATCTCAAAATACAAAATTAACACTCATAAATATTTAGCCTTTTTATATACCAATAGTCAAGAAAAATGTTTTTCAATAATCAAAAGTAATGAAGGGCACATTTATATTACTATAGGAATGAAACTTAAAATCTTTATGATAAGGTAAAATGAGGAATGGAGGCTAGATGGCTGCCTGGAACCAACTATCCAAAGAGGCTTCCTTCTAGAATAAGATTTGAAGACCAGAAGTTTAGCAAGAAGAAGATGGTTTGGTGCTGAGCCAGGAGAGAAGGAAGAAGAGCACACATCTTCCAAGAGAAGGTGAGCTGCTACCTAAAGAAAGAAAAAAATAGGTTAAAAATCTATTGTCAAGTAGATGGGATTCCCCTCCCCTATGATAATAATTTGCAGTATATTTTCTTCCAACAAGTGAGTGGAGTTCAGATCTTTTCCTATTTTATTTCATGAGGGAGAACATCTAAAAAGCAGAACTCTTCCCTAGAGAGGACAAATGAGTTTCCCGTGCTACTCTCTCATGAGGTATAAAGCTGAACAAAGACTGTACCTGGTAATCTGAACGGCCAGCAATATTTTGATTCCAAGCTCTGGAATCCTGTCCCCGTGGTGTCCAGGCTCATGGTAATTTTTTTGAAAAGTTTAGATTGGGCTTGGATTGTTTCATGGATGTGATGGTTCTGTGGCACAAGTGTGGAGTAGGGAGTGTGTTAAACAAGAAACCCATATAGTAGAGGATGAGGCAGTTCCGTGTGGTACAGTGATGTGAGGGAGCCATATGGGAGAGGCAGAAGTTTTACACTCAACACAGTGCAGGAGCAGTAGTGACTGGAAAAATAGGGCTCACACCCTGGGGATATTTTGTGGAGAAAATTCTCTCTTCTCTTAGGAACCAGAGGCCTCTACTCTAGTGCCAGCCAATGGAAGAAGATATATGGTTTAGAAATTCAGGCATGTTGAGTAAAGGGTATGCCTGTGGCAGTAACTGCCTTGGCGGGTCACTGCCAGGACTGAGAATAGAGTCAGGGTGAACAAAGGCGGCATGATCCTAGAGCCGAGCTTAGTCTAATTTTCTGCTTTTATAAGTGCAAGATGCAACTGGCTTCCAGGGGAGAATAGTGGGACAAAAGTATGTGTGGCAGCAGCACCACCTCAGGAAAAGGCAAAAACTGAGAGCTGTTTTTGAGTTCTAACAGTGTACTACCCCGGAAAGAGTAAAGTGTAGTGTGAAATGACACCCCGATGAGAATTGGTGCAGTGGCACAAGGCAGGAATGACTCACATTTTCTGTGAACTCAAAAAGTGCCTGGCCCACCGGGGAATATCCCTGAGACAATCTGGGGTATGGAAGGAACAGAGTGAAACTCCTCAGCTTCCATTAAGAACCTGAGGTTATCAGGATTCAGCTCCTCCTGAAAGCTGGTAGTAGAGGTCAGTAGCCTTGATGAGGAGACCTAGATGTTCCTGTGAATCAGGCAGTCAAATACCCCTGGAGCATCTGCTTATTGAAGAAAACTGGGTGACAGCTCTGCAGCATTTCCAGTGACAGAACTGCAATTTGGAAAAGGAGGAATTGACCTTTCTGGAATAATTCATTTACTTGGTGGACCTTTCAGTCTTCACAGAACACTGGAACAATTCATACTCCTTTCAGCAGATGCCTCCTATCTATTTACTATTGATCTTTGGAATTCTCGAACTTGAGACTATATGCTGACTGGGACAATTGATTTGGAACTCTTGACCTGGACCAATTAACCAAGGACTATCCAAAGTTCTACTCTGGTTGTTTTGTTGAGGAAATGTGTGAATATTGTATTTCAGTTGTTTCCCATGGGAGATAGGCAGCTTTAGTTGTTGGCATTTCTCCACAGATGAGATGTCAATCAAGAGTTGCTGATTCAATAGGATTGGACAGAGACAAGATGATAACAAGAAAGTGTTGCTTAGCCCCACCACAACAAAGAGGCCTCCAGTGTCATAGGCCATTGTAATGTATAGTTTTTTTGTAAAGCTGTGGGGAAAAAGCTGTGGCCAGGAGTTACAACTATTGGGAAAAGGACTGATTAATCAGTTTTCCAGGAGCCCCTAATTCATTTACACATTATCTGCTCATCTACAATATAGTGAAAAATTATGATATTGTGAAACAGTGTGAACACTTTGGCAACAGGAATCATTAGAGTATATCAATTTCCCCAAGGAACAACGTGTACACACCAGTCAATCTCAGTCATAAACAACTGAGTGAAATATTAGAAATAAAATTCAATAATTGTATGGCAAACATGATTAACAGAATACAGGTAAAGTTGAAATTGGAAATTCAAAAAGTTTTTTAAAAGTTGTCTCAAGAATTCAGTGAATACAAAGACAAAGTGACCAAAGATTTTGACACATTGAGGCAAGAAATTGTAGCCCTCAGAAATCACAGAAATATTGTAGAATCCCTTAGTAACAGAATAGCAGCAGAAGAAAGGATCTTCTGAAAAGATCTTCTGAAAATATACATTTTAAATGCCCCCAAATGCTCAAAGAGGAACAGATGTGGAGAGCAAAAATGGATTATTCTCTCAGAGTGGTCTGGAACAATTCAATGAAAACTAATACTGGCTTTATGGGAATTCATGAAGACAAAAGGTTGCTTCAAAGAGCCCTGATGCTCTACTTCAAGAGATAATTGACATGAACTTCCAAACATGGCAAGAGTTTTGGAAATCCTCATAACATACAGTTTCAGAACGCCAACACAACTCATCCAAAATGAAGCATCTCCCAGACTCATCATAATAAACCTAGCCAAGGTTATTATAAAGGAGAAAATTTTGCAAGCAGCCAGATGTTAAAAAAAGTATAACTTACAATGGGAAGAATATTAGAATTATTGAAGATCTCTCTGCTGAAAATGTTTAAGCTAGAAAAAGGTGGTCATTAACCTTCAACCTCCTGAAACAAAATATCTTTCAACCCAGGAAATCTGCATCCTGGGTTGATAAGGAAATTAAATACTTTAATGACATTTACATGTTGGAGAGATTTTCCCTAACTAAACCAACTGTCTAGTATATTTTCAGACCTATAATCCATAGTGACCTGAACAATCCTCTACCACCAAAGTAAACTCACTCAAAATCTTTTGATCAAATTCCAACACTAAATTTGTGAGAGGATTAAAAATATCCACTGGAATTTGAAGAAAATCAAAAATCAAAATATTACCAGATTGTCAATATTTGTAATTAATTTGAATTTCTTAAATTTTTATCTGAAAGGACACAGTTTGGGTGACTGTATACAAAAACTGAGGTCAAATATATGCTGTGTACAAGAATCTCATCTTGCCATAAAAAATAAGTCAAGACTCAGGTTGAGAAAATAGTCATCCATAACTCAGGAAACTGGCAATCAGAAAAACAAAACAAAACAAAACAAAATATATGTTGTCATTTTATTCACAGATACAATATGTTTGAAACCAACACAAATAAAGAAAGATTAGAATGGGCACTTTATCTTTGGTAAGAGTAATACAAAACATGATGAGGTTTCAATTATTAACATTTATGCTCCCAACCAGAATATTCCTAAATTTGTAAGAGAGACTCTAACAGAACTGAGCAACTTGGTTTCCTACAGCATCACAATAGTTGGAGATTTTAACAACACTTTGGCAGTGATGGATAGATCCTCCAATTATTAACTAAGCAAAGGCCGAAAGCTGTGTTTCAGTGGGTAGGACACTGACCTCATATACCGAGGATGGCAGTTTCAAACATGGACAGAGCCAAATTGCAACAACAACAAATAAAATATCCAGACATTGTGGCAGGCATCTGAAGTTCTAGATACTTGAGAGGCTGAGGAAATAACATCATCTTGGTCCAGGATTTGGAGGTTACTGTGAACAATTTGAGGCCAACACAAATTACCAAAGGTGGTAAAATAAGACTCTGTCACTACTTAAAATGAGAAAAAAAAAAAAAGAAGAAATAAAATAAGCAAAGAAATAGTTGACAGAATGGACATTTCTTAAACTGATACAGGCCATTCACAGCAAACCCATTGCCAATATCATATAGAATGAATATATATTATATAGAAAAGAAGAAATAAACTAAGCAAAGAAATAGTTGACAGAATGGCCATTTCTTAAACTCATACAGGCCATTCATAGCAAGTCCATTGTCGATATCATATAGAATGGAGATAAATTGAAATCATTTCTACTCAGATCAGGAACAAGGCAAGGTTGCCCATTATTTCCACTGCTTTTTATCATTGTCATGAAAGTCTTAGCCATTGCTATCAAGCAAATAAAAGCTATCAATTGCATAAAGATAAGGTTAGAAGAGATCAAACTTGCACTCTTCCAATATGATACAATTGTATATCAGAAACAATACAAGGATTTAATTACAAAATAGTTAAAACAGATCATGGAGTAGAGAAGTGTGTCAGGTTAAAAAATTAATATTCACAAATAGGTAGACTTTATATACACCAACAATAATAAAGCTTGAAAAACAGTCAAAAACTCTATCCCTTTCATAGAATTGCCAAAGAAGATGAAACATTTAGAAGTCTACCAAACAGAGAATGTAAAAAATCTTTATAAACAGAACTATTAAATTCTAAGAAAATACATAGCTGAAGATGTTAACAATATAATAAAACTAGCATGATAATGACTTGGAAGAATCATCGTGGTTAAAAAGTCCATACTACTGAAAGAAATATGCAATTTTAATGAAATCCTTATTATAGCACCACTGTCATTTTTTAAGACATTAAATAAATAATATGTTTTGAATAAAATAAGAAAAAAAATTGAATAGCCAAGACATTACTCAGTAATAAAAACAAATCAGGAGAAATCATGTTACCATACTTCAGACTATACTAAAAAATAATAATGATCAGAACAGCATGGTACTGGCACAAAACAGAGAGATAGATACATAGAACAGAATAGAGAATCAGGAGATGAACCCAGCTACTTACCTTTATTTGATCTTCGAGATGCTAAATAAAAAGATCCAGTGGAAAAAAAGATTCCATATTTAGCAAATGGTGCTGGGTGAAGTAGCTGGCAACCTGTAGAAGACAGATACTGGACCCATCTTTTCACTACTTTCTAAGATAGACTCACTGGATTAAAGATTTTATTTTAAGACCTGAAACTACAAAAAACAAAACAAGAAAGTGGAAGTAATACACTTGAAAAAATCAGCCTGGGTTAATATTTTCTAAGTAGGACCCTCAGTTAATTGCAGCCACACCAAAAATACATTACTTGGATCTGGTCAAACTAAAAAGATTCTACACAGCCAAGAACACATTACAAGCAACAAGACATTCCTCAGAATTGAAGAAGATATTCGCAGGATGTCTCTTACAAATGTTTAACAACAAGGATCCACAGAGAACTCAAACATATTAGTAAGAAGAGAACAAGTGATCCCATTTCAATTTGGGCAAGAAACCTGAAGAGAAACTTTCCTTAAGAAGACAGGTGCACAACCTATAGACACATGAAAAATGCTCTTCCTTAATCATCAGAGAAATGCAAATCAATACCACTGTGAGATATTGACTAACTCCAGTAAAAAAGGTCTCCATCACACATACCAAAACCATAGTTGTTGGCATAAGTGTGGGAAAAAAAGAAACACATCTGCACTTTGGGTGAAAAAGCAAACTAATGCCCTTCTTTAAAAACAATTTTTGGAGAATGCTTAGACATCTAAATATAGACTTGGCATTTGGATGCTTCAATTCCACTATTAGTTATATATCCAGAGGAATCAAAATCACGAAAGAACGAAGATCTTCGCAACAGTATATTTGTAGCCCAATTCATAATTTCTTTTTTTTTTTTTTTTTAGTTTTGTTCATTTTTTTTTTTTTTTATTAAATCATAGCTGTGTACATTGATATGATCATGGGGCATCATATACTAGCTTCATAAACCATTTGACACATTTTCATAATTTCTAAGTTATGAAATAATCCATGTGTTTATCGACACATAAATGAATCAATAAATTTTGGTCTATATACACTATAGACTATTACACAGCCTTAAAACAGATGGAGACTTTACCACTTTCATGATAACATGAATGGAGCTGACACATATTCTATGGAGTAGGTATAACAATAGGCAAGGGCCACAATGCTTGACAGAGTCTTCTATTTCAATAGAAACACAACGGAAGATGAAGACTGAGGTTGTCATGCTGTTGCTCAGTTTTGTCTCCAACCTGTGTGCTCAGGAGATCAGTTCACCTTGGCCTCCCAGAGAATTCAAATAGCATAGCAAGCCATGGTAAGACACATTTAAATCTACTTAAGAAAGGATCTATGAAGCTGGTATATGATGCCCCATGATCATATCAATGTACACAGCTATGATTTAATAAAAAAAAAAAAAAGAAAGGACTTTATCAGAGGCTTTGAGAAGTGTCCAATCATCAGGCCCTGGTGACACAGAGGGATTATTTCAGAACTGTTTTGCATATCCGTGGTGGCAGAAATCCAAACAATTCTTCATGTAACTCTCTTTTCCTTATCAGGTTTCATTAGTGATTATGTATTAAACGTGTGACCCAACATAATTCTTCAGAATCACATATGGTGAAGAAGCTGAAAGGCTGGACAGACCTGGCCAAGAGGTCATGAATGTAGAAAATTTCCAGATAGGCTGATATTTCTCATAATCCAAAGAAATAAGTAGAGGTATGGAATACACTACTATACATATTACCTCACCAAATTTCCAGAGACCAACTTCAATAGGACACTTATCATCCAAAAGAAGCTTATTGTAGAGAAAGAAATACAATCTCAAGAAAGGTAGAACTGAGAATTGTGAGAAATACATGTCAGGTCTGTGAAATCACTGTATGAAATTTTGACTTGGGTTATTGGTCTATAAGAGGGCACACCAGGGTCATACAAAGTATTAACCATACTATTTCATGTTGCGTGACTGGAGACGCGAACAAACAGCAGCTTTGCTGTGGGTGTAAACTCGCTCTTGTAATTATTAAGTCAAGAAACAAACTATACACCGTGAGATGGCATATAGCAAAGTTCTTTATTCCAAGTTTAGGTTTTATAGTTTTTCAGTCATGTACAGACTTAATTTATTATTTATTAGTTTCATCATCATCTTATTTTCTACATATCTGAAATTTAATTTGAAAGAAAATATTTTGTTATCATATCAATACAATCACCTTTGTAATAAATCTCTTCTTCTAAACTGACTAATTTCTGAGCAGGTATCTAAAGGAACATCACAAAGACAAAATTAGCCACAGGGGAATTGAATATCTTCAAGTATTCACTCAGTTTACACAGTATGAAGTAATGGCTATGTCCTTCCTTCAGGGCAGAATATCTATAGACCTCTGACAATATGTTGTTAACATATGTCAACACTCTGGCCTGTGTCTCTGAGGAAGGGTGGCATGCCCTTGGATCTAAGGCTTCACAGGGTGTACTGGTTCAGAGAAAAGGCTTAAGGAATCATACAATT
The DNA here is from genome assembly GCA_963574355.1 of Loris lydekkerianus. Lineage (NCBI taxonomy): Eukaryota > Metazoa > Chordata > Mammalia > Primates > Lorisidae > Loris > Loris lydekkerianus. The sequence continues at coordinate 23,387 of CAUYPK010156574.1, forward strand.
CCAAAAAAGCCTAGCTCTGTGAGTTACCCAAGGGGGGTCCAGATTTCTTAACCCTCTGGAAGAAAAGCAAGTTATTTTAAACTCACACTGAATTTACTTAGTGTGCTTGATGTAGGATATTTTATTTTTAAATATTATCCTACAATTCCACTTTCTTACAAATCCTTGACGTGAAAAAGAAAGGGTTGTTGAATTCCTTGGTTGGATATACAAAAAAGTTTATGGAAGCATGAATTGAGTACAAAGAACAGAATCTCACTCATTTTTAACAGTTTTTTAAAAACCAGAAACCCAGATAGGTAAGGCAGAGATAAGATGACTGACTGAAGCAAGCTTTTCACAGAGGCTCCCATCCAGAAGGAGAGTTAAAGGAAAGAAATTTAAAAAGTAACCTGGTGGATTAGATCTGCACCAAGAAAGAAGTTTGAAGAGTGCACATGAAAGAATTATACAATGGATCAATAAATCAAAAAGTTTTTTTTTTTTGAAAAGGTCAATAAAATAGATAAATTTTTGGCTAACCTAAACAGGAAAAATAGAGTAAAATTTCAAATTTTATCAATCAGAAATGACAAAGAAGTAATAACAACAGACTCCTCAGAAATGCAAAAAATCCTTAATGACTACTATAAAAAACTTTATTCTAAGAAATATAAAAATCTGAAGAAAATTAACCAATACTTAGAAGCATGTCACCTTTCAAGACTTAGACAGAATCAAGTGGAAATGTTGAACAGGCCAATATCAAGTTCTTAAATACCATCAAATATACAAGATCTCCCTTAAAAAAAAAAGGCTCAGGAACATATTGCTTCACATCAGAATTTTCCCAAACTTTTAAAAAGTAAATAGTACCTACATTACTCAACATGTTCCAAAATATAGATAAAAAAAAAAAAATACCACCCAACACGTTTAATGAAGCAAATCCTGATCCCCAAAACAGAAAAACACCCAACAAGAAAAGACATTTATACACGAATATCACAAATAAATATGGATGCCAAAATATTTAACAAGATCTTAAGTAAGAGAATCCAGCAACACAACAAACAAATTATACATCATGAGCAAGTCTGTTTTATCCCAGAATCTCAAGGCTGGTTCAATATACATAAATCTATAAATATAATTCAGCACTTAAACAAATTAAAAAATAAATACCATATGATTCTCTCCATTGATGCAGGAAAAGCTTTCAGTAACATCCAGCATCCTTCATTATCATAACATTTTTAAAAATTGATATAGAAAGGACATTTTGTAAACTGATAGAGGCCATCTACAGCAAACCCACAGTCAATATCATATTGAATGGAGTTAAATTGTAATCATTTCCACTCAGATCAGAAACTAGTCAAAGTTGCCCATTGTCTCAACTGATCTTTAACATTGTAAATGAAAGTTTTAACCCATCACAATAAGGAAAGAAAAGGCAATTAAGGGTATATATATAGGGTCAAAAAAGATCAAACTTTCACTCTTAGCATATGATATAATTATATATCCAAAAAAACAGCACTGATTCTACTAAAAAAACACTTAGAAGTGTTTAAGAAATGCAGCAATATCTCAGGCTATAAACCTAACACCCATAAACCTGTAGCCTTTATATATACCAACAATAGCCAAGCCAAAAAAACAGTCAAGGACTCTATTTCTTTCACAGTAGTGTCAAAGAAGATGAAATATTTGGAAGTTTATCTAACAAAAAAAAGTTCTCTTTAAAGAGAACTATGAAACTCTAAGAAAAGAAATAGCTGAAAATGTTAACAAATTATAAAACATACCATGCTCATGGCTGGGAAGAATCAATGTTGTTAAAATGTACATAATACACAAAGCAATATACACTTTTTTTTTTTAATTGGTAAATCATAACTGTGTACATTAGTGCAATCGCCATTCTAAGATTCACCATAGATGTCGCCCCAACCATTACTCTCCCTTCACCAAAATCACCCCCCTCCCTTCCCCTTCCTTGGCCCTTTCCACATAGTCTTGTGGTATAGTTGGGTTATAGCCTTCATGTGAAAGCTATAATTTAGCTTCATAGTAGGGCTGAGTACATTGTATACTTTTTCTTCCATTCCTAAGATACTTTGCTAAGAAGAATGTGTTCCAACTTTATCCATGTAAACATGAAAGAGGTAAAGTTTCCATCTTTCTTTAAGGCTGCATAATATTTCATGGTATACATGTACTACAATTTGCTAGTTCATTCGTGGGTCAATGGGCACTTGGGCTTCTTCCATGACTTAGCAATTATAAATTGGGCTGCAATAAACATCCTGGTACAGATGTCTTTATTATATTGTGACTTTTGGTCTTCTGGGTATAAACCTAGTAAAGGGATTATAGGATTGAATGGCAGGTCTATTTTTAGATCTCTAAGTATTCTCCAAACATTTTTCCAGAAGAATATATTAGTGGGCATTCCCACCAACAGTGTAGAAGGGTGCCCTTTCCTCCACATCCATGCCAACATTTCTGGTTTTGGGATTTTGTTATGTGGGCTACTCTTACTTGGGTTAGGTGATATCTCAAAGTAGTTTTGATTTGCATTTCTCTGATGATTAAAAATGATAAGCTTTTTTTCATGTGTTTGTAGATTTTGCTTCTGTCCTAGTTACAGAAGTTTCTCTTTAAGTCCCTTGCCACCGTTAAATGGGGTCACGAGTTCTTTTCTTGCTAATAAATTTCAGTTCTCTGTGGATTCTAGTTATTAGACCTTTTTTTGAGGTATAACCTGAAAATATTTTCTACCATTTTGAGGGCTGCCTGCTTGCTATACTCACAATGTTCTTGGCTGTGAAAAAGCTTTTTAGTTTGATCAGGTCCCACTAGTGTATTTTTGGTACTGCTTCAATTGCCTGGGGATCCTCCTCATAAAATGTTCACCCAGGCCGATTCCTTCAAGAGTTTTCCCTGCACCTTCTTCAAATATTTTTATAGTTTCATGTCTTTAGTTTAAATATTTTATACATTGAGAGTCTATCTTAGTTAAAGGTGAAAAGTGTGGGTCCAGTTTCAATCTTCTACAGGGTTCCAGCCAGTGTACCCAGCACCGTTTGTTAAATATAAAATCTTTTCCCCACTGAATGTTTTCAATTGGCTTGACAAAGATTAAATAATGGTACGATGCTGGATCCATTTCTTGGTTCTCTATTCTGTTCCAGACATCTACTTCTCTGCTTTTGTGCTAGTACCATGCTGTTTAGATCACTATTGATTTATTGTACAGTCTCAGGTCTGGTAGCGTGATTCCTCCTGCTTTGTTTTTATTGCTGAGTACTGTTTTGGCTATTCAAGATTTTTTCTGATTCAATGTAAAATGAAGTATTATTTTTTCAAGATCTTTAAAGTATGACAATGGAGCTTTAATAGGTATTGCATTAAAATTATATATTGCTTTGGGCAGTATGGACATTTGAACAATGTTGATTCTTCCCAGCCATTAGCATGGTATGTTTTTCCATCATTAACATCTTCAGCTATTTCTTTTCTTAGAGTTTCATAGTTCTCTTTGTAGATATCTTTCACGTCCTTTCTTAGGAATACTCCCAAATATTTCATTTTCCTTGGCACTACTGTGAAAAAAATAGAGTCCTTGACTGTTTTTTCGACTTGGTTATTGTTGGTATATATAAAGAATACAGATTTATTGGTTTTGATTTTGTAGCCTGAGACATTGCTATATTTTTTTTTTATCACTTCTAACAGTTTTGTAGTAGAATCTCTAGTGTTTTTCAGACATACAATCATATCATCTGCAAAAAGTGAAAGTTTGATCTCTTCTGACCCTATGTGGATACCCTTGATCGCCTTTTCTTCCCTAATTCCAATGGCTAAAACATTCATTACAATGTTAAAGAGCAATGGACGCAATAATCAACCTTTCCTCATTCCTGATCTAAGTGGAAATAATTTCAATTTAACTCCATTAAATGCAAAATTGATTGTAGATTTGCTGTAGATGACCTCTATTAGTTTAAGAAATGTCCCTTCTATACCAATTTTCTTAAGTGTTCTGATCATGAAGGGAAGCTGGATATTACCAAAATCTTTTTCTGCATCAATTGAGAGAATCATATGGTTTCTATTTTTAAGTTTGTTTATGTGTTGAATTACATTTATAGATTTACGTATATCAGCCAGCCTTGAGACCCTGGGATAAATCCGACTTGGTCATGGTGTATAACTTTTTATTATTATTATTTTTTATTTATTTATCTTATTTTTTTTAAATTAAGTCATAGCTGTGTACATTGATATGATCATGGAGCATCATAAACTAGTTTCACAGACCGGTTGACACGTTTATATCACCCTGGTTCCTAGCCTTCCTAGCAATTTCACAGTTATTGTGTTAAGACATTTACATTCCACATTTACTAAGTTTCACATATACCATTGTAAGATGCACCACAAGTGTATTCTCACCGATTCCCCTCCTTCCACCTCCCTCCGCCCTCCATCATCTCCCTTTCCCCCTTCCCCCTATTCCTAGGTTGCAAATGGGTTACAGCATTCATGTGAAAGCCCTAAATTAGTTTCATAGTAAGGGTAAGTACATTGCATACTTAACATATTCTTCTTAGTAAAGTATTCCAAAAATGGTGTATAATTTTTTTGATGTGTTGTTGGATTCTGTTTGTTAGGATCTTATTGAGAATTTAAGCATCTATATTCATTAGTGATATTGGTCTATAATTTTCTTTTCTTGTTGGGTCTTTCCCTGGTTTTGGGATCAAGGTGATGTTCGCTTCATAGAATGTGTTGGGTAATATTCCTTTTTTTCCCGTATATTTTGGAAGAAATTTTGTAGTATAGGTACTAGTTCTTCTTTAAATGTTTGGTAGAATTTTGACGTAAAGCCATCTGGTCCTGGGATTCTCTTTTTAGGGAGATTTTGTGTAGTTAATGTTATTTCAGAACTTGATATAAGCCTTTTCAAAGGATTTCTGACATTGAAGACAAAGCTTTCGAACGTTCCCAAACACTCAAAGAAGAATAGAAATGGAGAGCAAAAACAGACCACTCTCACAGAGAGCTCTGAGATAATTCAAAGAAAAACAATACTCATCTTATAGGGATCCCAGAAAGTGACAAAGTAGCTTCACAAGGCACAGAGCCTCCTCACCATTAGATTATGAAAGATAACTTTCCAGATATGCCAAGAGATTTCAAAATTTAGATAGCAGACAGTTTCAGAACTCCAGCATGACTCAACCTGAATAAGACATTTCTCAGACACATCATAATCAATTTCACTAAAGTTAATATGAAGGAGAAAATTCTGAAAGCTGCCAGATGAAAGAAAACTATTACCTACAAGGGGAGAAATATTAGAATAACTGAAGATCTCTCTGCTGAAACCTTTCAAGCTAGAAGAGGATGGTCATCAACTTTTAATCTCCTAAAACAAAATAACACACAACCCAGGATCCTGTACCCAGCTAAACTGAGCTTCATTTATGACAGATAAATTAAATACTTCAAAGACATTCACATGTTGAAGAAATTTACCACAACTAAACCAGCTCTCCAGCACATTCTTAGACCTATCCTTCATAAAGACCAACAAAATCCTCCACCACACACACAAAAAAAACATAAAATTTTTGATCAAATTCCAACTTCCACAGTCACAAAAAGATTAAAAATGTCCACCAGACTCTTGAAAGGTTTATCAATATTCACAAATAATGTGAATGGTTTAAATTGTCCTCTAAAAAGGAACAGGTTGGCTGACTAATTACAAAAACTCAATCCAGATATATGCTGCATCCAAGAATCGCATCTTACATTAAAAAACAAATATAGACTCAAGATGAAGAGATGGTCATTTATATTCCAGGTAAATGGAAAGTAGAAAAAAGAAGTTGTTGCAATCCTGTTTGCCCACGTGATAGGCTTTAAACCAACCAAAATAATTAAAGATAAGGATGGACACTTCATATTTGTTAAAGGTAATACTCAATATGATGAGATCTCAATTATTAATATTTATCTACCCAACCACAATGTACCTCAATTTATAAGAGAAACTCTAACAAACACAAGCAACTCGATTTCCCCTACTTCCATAGTAGTTGGAGATTTTAACACCCCTTTAGCCATCCTGAATATATCCTCCAAAACAAAGCTAAGCAAAGACCATTTAGATTTAAACTCAACCATTAAACATCTGGACTTAATAGACATGTACAGAACAATTCATCCCAACAAAACTGAATACACACTCTTCTCATCAGCCCATGGAACATACTCCAAAATCGAACACATCCTAGGCCACAAATCTAATCTCAGCAAATTTAAAAAAATAGAAATTATTTCTTGCATCTTTTCAGACCATCATGGACTAAAAGTTGAATTCAATAACAACAGGAACCTGCATA